>JAZBGY010000186.1:15306-92748 GCA_037414755.1 Lydus trimaculatus | reverse complement strand
GTCCCCGGTTCGATCCCGGGCGGAACCATAATTTTTTCTTTTTTTTCCAGCTTTTAAATTAAATTATACAATTACAAATACAGATGTTGTCCAATATAAATACAAATTTTATACCATATATGGAGAATTAATGTCATATAAAGTTGTGATATTTATTATTTAGTTTTTCTAGTTATAATCAATTTTGTTGCTTAAGGTATAAATGTTACAATAATTATCATTACACTGATTATTACCAGAATCATATGATTATTATTGATAAATTCATATAAATTATGAAGATTTATTGAATGAACATATTGAGGTTTTAGTTTCTTTTCTGATGATTTTTTTTGCTGTTTTCATATTAAACAACAAATTCTGCCAAGACCTAAATCGTGAAGTCCTTGTAATAATACTTGATGACCAAATAATAACATATTGCCTAGGTAAGCTGCACGTGTTCTATCTAATGTTGTAACTTATCCAACAAAAACATTTCATTCTAATCTACCTACCTAACAAATTATTGTAATATCAATATAATAAATTCCGATAGAAATATTACAACAATATTTAATAAACAAACAAATGAATGAACTTTTATTGATAGTTTATGTATATGCATATGTAAATATTTGTTGTTGTTGTTGTTGTTGTTTTTGTTAGTGCAACACATATGTTTAATGCAAATTACATATGTATGGTTGAATAGAAAGAAAAACAATTCGGAAAAAAAATTAGGACATCTTTGCTAATTCAAACAATGCAATTACTGTTTTAAAAACTGATTTGTTATGCACGTGGGTTAATGTTAGTGACATCAACCAAATAAGTCATCGGTCTTTTCAGTCAAACAACTATCTAGAAACTATTATTTACTTTATTAACAGATATTTTATTAGTTTACCTAAGAGCAAATGTTCTAAAAACAAGATCGGATGCCTACACATCTTTTATACACTTATAGAGAGATATCATGTCCAGAATTTTCCTTATTTATAAACAAAATAAAACAACCATTTAGAAAGTTATACCTCGAGTAAAGTAAGAACCATGGTACCTAAATAGAAGAACTCGCTTAACCGACTTCTGCATTCAAAGCAGTGGTTGCACTAGCAGATTGGCACTTAGCTCGTAAACTGGGCTATAAAGCCAGTAAGACTTGGATAAGGCTCCTTTCCACAGAAGAACCCTACGGACCTCCACTACCAAAACCAAGCGAAATCGATACTAAGGCTTTCCTTATCGACATTGATCAACCGTACAATCAGTTCCGTAGCCATGCGGCTTGTGTTGCATTAAATATTTCTAAAGTCAGCCTAAAATCAACGAACTGAACTATTATTAAATTTTATTAGTATGTACAGCTAACAATCTTTGTATGCGTTAAACAAAAAGTTGAGAAATTAGAAAAATGGGTGTTGTTTTGGATGTTGCATCCATCAAATTCCTTATTGACAAATTATTGAATACCTACATCCGCCAAAAGAGTTTGCGTCATTTTAACATTCGTCATATTTCACATAGATCCTCTAAAATGTAAATAAAAATGTGTCAAATTAATGGAATATTTCCGTTTTCTTTTTTTTACATCAATTAATACCACAAATACGGACCTCCAATAACAACAACAAGAACAAGTCCGGCTTTTACCAGTTATATTACAACTAATAGATTTATAATTATCTCATTTACGGATTGATATTCTTATCATAAACATACATATATGAATCATTCATTGTTATGCCAAAAACAAACAAAAATTTATTGCTGGCAAAACCAGTGTAATTGTTCTTTTAGCAATGTGAGTCATACTACATATTGATTTGATTTAAATTCGAATAGTGCTGTTTTTTTTTCTGTTGGGATGTTATTTTCTTTAGTAAACATTATATATTGTAAAATTAAATATAAAATAACCCTAAAATTTGTAAAATTTCGACAATAGCCTGAATACAATGATTCATGTGCCAATTTTCAGGTCGGCGCTCCCGCAGGAAGGAGTGTCCACTTGTTTTGTTATTATTATTGTTGTTGTTGTATACCGGTTGGTCTTATCGAGTTGTGTGTGTGGTTTACACACATAGCGAAAGAGGTCTACGAGACCGTTTTATAAATTCCTATAACCTTATTCATGATAATAATTTGAAATTTTCATGGTGGCCGGGCATTCCCGTAATACAAGCGTAAATGATTGAATATCCTGATATCATTAAATCGATAAGGATTATTATTTGTATTTGTTCGTTCTTAAATTACATTATGTACCTATAAAATTAGCAAAAATAAAAAAACAACGAAATTTTTACAACGTCTAATAAAAACCAAAATATACATATAGTGTGGTGTATTTTTAATGACGTTGTAGGAAATTGATCGTTAATATTGTTTACAGAAAATTGTTTCAACAATAATCTGACATAATATTATTTAACTTGAGCAATAAAAACAATAATAATAAAATAAATATTCAAATATTATGTGTAACTATCTAGTCTTACAAGGGTGAATGAACATAATAAATTAGAACGACAAAATTGAAATTAAAATAAAACAATTATAAACTATTTGCAATTTTACACCATTTTGTCCTAGTTTCTCAATAATTATTTAAAACAAAAAAAATTGTCTGCAATAAGCAATAATTTATATTACGAAATTCATTCATTAATAAAACGATTTTATTTGTGTAATTAAGCAAAACTTGTATCTATCGAAATATGGACACAGATTTACACCCTCATTAATATTATGACAGCATGTAACTTGTCTCATCATAAATAATTTGATTATTACGTTAAAAGAGAAGTAGAACACTGACACAAAAATGAAATAAAATAGTGTCCTATATGAAAAGCTCCGAATCAGTGTTGTTCTTAGAACAAAATTTCTTAGGAAGAAGAAACAACTCACGATTAGAGGAAAATAAAAATAAATGCGAATCCCGCTCCCAGAACTACTCCCCTGTTTGTAAACATACTGCGGACTTATTCTAAAATCGTTACAACGTCAAAATTTGTATGCAGATAGCCCCAAATCTTAAAATATCCGTGGAGAAGCTTTGATTTTGGGAATCGAAAGATGACCATTTTAAGCAGGGATTATGCTACAGATGGTGGCGCCTTGAGGCAAACCTCTAAACGGCGCCTTACATTCTTTTTAAAGCTTTTAGTGCCGGTCTTGCATCATCTTTAGTTTTTTAACGATATTTTGTCTCGATTTTTAGCTAATTCTCTTTGATTTATCTTGTACTGCGATCATTCTTCGACCATGCTTAGAATACCTTTGAGGTCATCTAACTAGTTTATCAACATTGTTACTCAAGTCAATTACGCAGTTACCCTGATGTATTGAGCCATTTGCCTTTAGGCTCACAGCTTGTAAAGGATACATTTAGCCCACATAACGACATAAACGAAGGTGATCGATTTAGAATTTCCGCTTTGGAACTAATGGTATTTTGGCCATGCTTTTTGACAGTCAAGTCAAACTTGTTTTACTCTACTTTGACGATTTCACAAAAACACCTACACATATAATTTGTTGTTATATTAACAATAGAAAGCAATTATTTGGCGCCTAGTAAATCGTATAATACGATAATCTGTAATAAAAATATAACACTTACTAATAACGACAAATAGGAAGTGTTCATTCATACAGTGTGACTTATCTAACATGGTGACACTCTCTTAAGCTAGATTGTCCTTAATGATATAAATTTTCTATTAGAATTTATAAATAAATTACTGAAATTCTCGGAAAATCTTAAAATCATCTTGTATTGTTGATGAAAAACTTCCACAGAATTGTATAAATTTCAGGAAAATAATTCACTAAATAACATATCAACCTACACAAGAACAGTAGTTGTCGCCAGTCTTCCACTTATTATTAATAAATTGTCATCTTCTTCTATATTTGCTAAAAACATGTTTTTAGTTGAATAACATTAACAACACACCAAATTTGTTCATATTCTACAATAATGTTGATTTGCTAAAAATATAATGCAGTTTTACACCTACATTCGGTTTCTAATCATTCCTTAATAAAACTATCACATATAAGGTATAAAAATGATTCTTAATCTTTTTGAATTTTTCTCCGTTAATGTTGGATAAGGATCTGGTATAATGTGATGTGGTTTCACTTTAATACATAAATGTAGGCGACGGAAATGATATTGCATGCAACAGTTACCTATGTGTAGGCTAAAGCCGGTCGTGTCCATACACAGGATATAGATGTTGTTTTTAAAATAATTAATAAAAATCAATAATAGTTGAGTAAGATTTGAGATTTTAGAAATTTTTATTTTTTTGAAAATGGCGCGAATTTGCGAAAGACGCACACTGTGTATATGTTATAGGGGGATGTAGCTCAGTGGTAGAGCGTTCGCTTTGCATGTGAAAGGCCCCGGGTTCGATCCCCGGCATCTCCAATTGTTTTTGGTTGTTTATTTTTTCGATAATTGTTTTATTTAATTCTTCACTATTATTATAATTTGGTAAATTTGCAAGAAATTGATTTTGAATAATTTTGATGTCGATTGATTTAGCTCGTGTCACAATTATCAATAATTATAATGCTTATAATATGTTAATTTGATTATAAAGTTGTATCAACAACAGAACCACAATCAGTAGTTATCAGCTGTATGGTGATAACTGGTGGTTTAATATTTTCATTCATAACATATTTACATATTAATTATTATTATTATTAGTCATATAATAATCCAGTTTCATATGATAATTTATAAGAAGAATTATTTAATAAAAAAATAATTTGCGGTATGATTTACTCTTCGAATTTATGAATGAATTATTCATAATTTCAACTTGATCTTAATTTAATGAAGTTACACACCATACTCTTGATGATTCAGTCTGTTTTTTGTTGTTTTTTTTTTGTTTTGCATGAAATCGGATTATGTCAGAAAACGATTTCACTAAATCAATATTCGTATGTGTCACTTTATTTATTCTAAGAACTATTTGAAAATTTAAGTCCTGTAATGTGGATTTCTTGAATCATCTCTTTCGAGACAAATTGACCAATTTATTATAACAACGACTGACTTATATTTCGAGATTTTATAGAGTTACTCACTTCAATCATTATATCGTTTGTATAACTCAGTCGAGTTCTACTTGGTCGACTTAACTTTACAACGAAACAAGATGCTTGAGTAGTCGAAATTGTTAAAAATTTAACGAATAAAGGGATCTTGCTAGGAAACTTTCTTCGGTTATTGAGTCATTTTCAAACTAGGACCAGAGATTGCATTTTACCGGGAGTAGAGATACGAATTTTGAGTTCATGATGAATTTTAGCATATTTTTACGGGGAACATGCTATACGATTAAATAAATACTATCATTATTATTTCATGTTTCATAAAAGCAACTCAATTCTTGAAAAAGTTAACACACAAAGTTACCATCCTATATAATCGTTTTTTAAAACCACATACTTAAAATTCCATCTTACGTTTCAAGGAGATACTTTGATCTGGTTGCAACATAAAAATTGATGTTTCATTACACATATGTTATAAATTCTCAATTTCATTTTAATGATGACATTCTTTTTAAGGCATACCTGCAATAAGATGATTATTTGCAATTGTTACTGTTTTAATAAAAGTTGTTTATTGCCAAAATCAAGGCAATCACTTTCGTTCCACGATAATTAGCTACTTAAATAAACATCTTAATTAACACCAGGATGTTACGTAAATTCGTTATTACAGTTTGAAAAAGTGTCGAATCAAATGTCAAAAATTAAAATTTAACACTGAGAGCTAATCTTGTTTATTAACTTGTGGTAATATTATGAAGAAATTGTTAGGTTTTTAGATAAACGTAAGATACATCGATTGCTCAAGATATTCTTGGGATAAAAGTCGTCAAAAAATTCCCCCTATTTCGATTCATTTATTTATTTAACTTATGGATACGTACGTATGTAGGACAGAACACGGATTTATAAAATCCTTTTATATTTACATAAATTGCAATATTACAATCAACCACACACACAACATACTTACAATTTATATTTATTTTATCAATAATAGATTGTGTTTGTTATAGCGGAAATACCGTATAGATTAGGTATTAATCCGTAATTCTATTCATCTTCTACCTACATCCTTGATCTATTGTGGGTGTTGAATAAATTAAATTATCACTAAAGTTAATTTCTTTAAAATTTATGTCAAGACTGGAACTGATCGATTTCTGTTTTTAAGAACTGTAATTTAATATAATAACCTTGTTGGATTTGTAATTTATTTTTCATAACCTGAAGATATGTGCAGTGGTGGAACAATTAAAGGTACAGCGCACACAAACCTTTTCCAAAGATTTATAAAACCTTTAGTTCTTTTGTCTTAAAATTGAATGCTAATTTCTAAAATATATCCCTATTAGGGTTGCCGTTGTCAAACGTTTTTCTGTGAACCTCAAGATTGTGTTTTGCCTAAGCTCTAGAAGTACCAGCTGGTGCTGGAAGAGTTGAAAAATGTTGAAGCTTTGCATTATGCAATCGTTGCAAACAAATTGCTCTTTTTCACCCAACATGCTGTTTTTGTAGAACCCAAAGCAAAACATCCGAATTTGTAGCGATCTTAGAATTAACTTCAGATTTTCATGAAATACTGAAAATAGCCTTAAATGATTATGAATTCTTCTAAAAGATTGAGATTATATAAATCCCTTTACATCGATTCTTGCTACGCCACTGGTAGTAAGTCGGATTTGTTTATACTAATAGAGCCTTCAGTGTACAAAACAAAAAAAATTCTTTAATTCTAAGTCTCTCTACTAATGATATCATCAATAATTTTTCAACCTTTAGTTAAACTTGTTATTGATAATGAATTTGAAATCTACTGAAAATAGACATAATTGTACACAGACATCTACATATTACCTTGCATTTTGTTGTTGTTGTTGTTGCTATTTGTCAAGGGCACTAATTAGTTAGCCGAATGCAATTATCATAACTGTATACCGGAAATATGATGAAACCTTCTAAAAGTCCAAATCAAAACGACTTTATAATTTTCAATTATGTTTAATAATAAGAATTGTAAGAAGTGAATAATAATTACACCATAGACAGGCTTTAATGTAAATTTTTGTTTTTCCATTCTAAAATCACATAAAAAAAGTTATTAAATTATATTACAAAATCATTGTTCTCTACATTTATCAGATTTTCAATTGTTCTTATCAGGGGAGATTTTAGATTTTCAAATATTATGTTTATAATAAGATGGGAAATTGCTTATATCCTTGTTTGATAAAAATATTTACCTTGATTATCAAAATTCTACGAATGTTTTGAATTCAATCAATAAGTCACTTTACGATTATTTCGATAATATTTATTGTTATTTAATTTTAAAAGAATTGATAATAATTGATTCATCCAAATTTTTTTTTTTATGTTGTTTTGGATATTTACAATTAGATAAAATTTTTATTAAATCTTATACAACACTTTTGATTTAATAGAGAAGATGATTGCCCTTTGATTTTGTGGACCCATAATTTTATCAATACATTTTTTTTGTTGTTGATTTTCCAAGTAGTACAAATCAATAATAATAATAACAAATATCCTTGGCTAATTCTCAGTTTATTTTATAAAAATAGAGCGGACCTGATTCAATTTTCTACGACTAGTAATTTATATTTTTCTCAGATTAGATTTTGGTTTAGAATTTTTGGAAATTTATCAAAAATCAAATTCGCTTTAGTTAAACAAACAATTTTTCAAAAATTGTCATTTTCGACTATTCCGATTTTACTGCTGCTGTTGTTGGTTTCATTCAACAACAAACAATGAGAGGAAAAAAGCTCATAAAGTTCACCGTGTTTTTCTCACTTCCATCCATAACAATTCCGCTGTCTTTCTAAGAACCCCACACTATTTCACTTACATACAACATATATACACATGAAGAATCTTGCAGGAGAAGGGGACTTAAATACTGAGCAGGTTCGATTTAAGTAACAGTTGCGTTGTAGGCATGAAACGGAGTATAGATTTTACAATAATTGAAATAAAAATTAATTAGAGATAAACCAAATTGCGATAAAACCAATCGAATATAAAACAACAAATCGTATACGTACATTTTAAATAATTCCAATTGTTTTTGGACAATAATAGCGGAATTGAAGTGTTTAAACAAAAGATTTGTGATTATGTGAAATTCTCCTTTATAAAAATTGTGTGTTATTTTGTGTTTTCTTCTTTCTGTGCGTGGCTTAATTAATGTTATAGTAAGCATGGTTGTCAATAAAATCACAATGCCTGCTCAACCCAACATAAATATGCGACGTGTTTTCATCAATAATAGAAAGGTAAAACAGTTTTCTAAAGATTTTGGCAAAATGCAGACTTGAAGTTTTTACCTTTCGCTTGTGTATCGTTTATAGTTACGTGGTAGCTTTCTCTATAATTTTGTTATAAATAAACCCACAAAATGCAGAAATTAGATAAGTGAGAATATTAGTAAATGTGCCTCGTCTCACAGTAACAAATTTGTTTTTATATTGTTTATGTTAAAGTACAGTTCACTAATTGGGGTCAAATCTATTATCTTGATCTGCTGGAATGTCTCTCCACTATTTCACTCCATATATTTCTCCTACTTTGATCATGGCCGATTTTACTTGTTTTGAATCATTTTTTTTTTTTTTTGTAAAATGTAAATTCCTAAAATACTCGCATCTATGGTTTGTGTGTGTATTATTAAATGAAATTTATACGTAAATATTTACATTATAAGTGCTAAATACGCGCAAAGCGGTCGTTTTGAGAATGATCAGTAAACATTGAAAAGTACCGTTCATGAATCTAAATATTTCAAATTTCAATCTAGAATATTGCTGGTTTTATCAAGCAGTAATGCAACAATAGAGCGTCACTAATCATGAACAATTTCGTTGTTATTCATATAAAAGTTTGATGAAATTCGCGAAATTAAAAAAAAAACCCGTAAAATTCAAAATAAACAATAAATATTGAGGTTTACTTTCGCTGTTACAGTATGTCTAGTTTGATTTTGCCAACTTGACTTGACTCAGATCACCGACAAACTATTCTGAGTGAGTGATTTTCTTAAGAACATCTAGAGCTTTCTTATCACTTTGTCATTACTCCTGTCTTGAAGATTAAGCAGAGTGAGAATTTCACGAAAATCCTCAATCTTTGTCTCACTTATTCGAAAGTACTATGTACGATTTGAATTTATAACGAATGTGACAAAGTTAACAGATATTTCTCTAGCTGTGGAATAGAAGAATAAAAAATTCTAGCTCTTGCTTCATGATCTATCTATACTACTGTATGTATATCCAAAACAGAGAAATTGCTACTTTTTTGGGGTACACGGTACAGCCCTTAATATGGGAATACCCGCATATTCATTAAAAATTCCAATCTAACATGGCGAAATCCGGAATTCATCCTCTTTTCTATATCGTGTATGATGAGTGTATTTTTATCACAATTGTGGCTTGTGCCCAGTCTATCACGATATCTCACACACATGATAAACAAACACGGAATCGTATTAATCTGCTAGAAAAGAGCTTATTTTGCTTTAAGTTGAGCCGTTTAAACAAAACAAAACGAAAAAAAAAAGTATATTGTGCAATTGCAAAATGCAGAATAGGTAATAGGAGACTTAAACACACAGGTGGCCAAAGGTCAAAGTTTCCTTATAGAAGAACATTACAAAATGTATTATTTTGATAATAATTTTCAAATATTAAAGTACAGGCGAGACAACTGGAGATTGGCGTAATTGCAAAATAAATTAATAAAATTTCCGTATGTATTGGTAGGTAGTTCTATTTCAATGCTCAACGATCGTTTTTTTTTGTTTTTCAAATAATGTTGTGTATTGTTTGAGGAACCAATGAACCTTTACGTTTGTCTATCTATATACATACACATGTGTATATAATTGAATGTAAATGAGCTCAACAAGGACAACGTTTCGTATAAATGAACGTATGGTACAAAATATAATAAAATCAACTTTCATATAATCAACACCCACACTAATCATATATACGTATAGACTATTCTTGGTTATACAAAAATTTAAACAAAAACTTATCGTTTTATATTAATAGAGGTCAAGAAATTGTTTTTTATAAACAAAAACAACAAAAAAAATCTACTTATTTGACGTTCAACGCCTTAAATTTACCTTTATTAAAATGATCATTCTTCCCTATATTTGTTTAAAATCAATTTCGCCAGTTTCGTGATTGTGTCTTGTTAAATCAATATCAAAGTAAAAGATGTTTTGAATGAAAAGTTTGGGAATTATTAGTAGAACGTTATTAACAAGATGATCAAACATTGAGAAATCTTAATTTTTTTTTCATATGTTTACACGCCTACAATGTTCTAGAAATTGAGATGACAGTTGATTATTTATTATTTCATTTCAAATGATTTATTTTCGAATTCATATGATTCAAAAAAAAAAAAAAATAATTATCAAAACAAAAGGAATTAGTTTTCAAACACACCCGGAAATATTCATAGAGATGAATTGTTTCGTCTTGTACGTATATTCAATTCATGTAGTTATAGTGGAACAAATTGAATTTGGTCGGTTTGACTTTAGAATCATATAGGAGTAGAGCAACAACAATGCGTCGTATGTTTCTTTATTGTTCAAACGGAGCACGACCGGAGGACGTCAAAAAGTTGTCAACAGTAGATTAGGAGTATGAAAATGCATGAAAGGGTACTCAAACATTTGATTGGAGATGGGAACAGTTTGAGCGCCCAAATACCGATTTAAGTTATAAAGAAACACGTTTGTTTCCATTGTTTATAACGCCTACCTCTGAAAATTTAAGAAACCATAAATGATTCGCAATATTCGATTTGGCGCTAACTACCCTATGTTTGTATAGTGATATCTCGGTTTTATTAATAGATTTCACCGACTTCCGCTTTGTAACCCAATTCCATAAAAAATGATGTACGTAGGTATTTCATGTTTGTTTGAAATCCCAAAGTGACAAAAATAAATAAACAGAAAATTAGAGTCAATGTTGTTCTGACTTATGGTTGTTACACACTTTTTCCGTTTTTTTTTTTGCTGGGATATCCGTTGAAGCAAAATCAGTCAGTTTTATTCACGAGCGAAAAAAAAATCGGAGTTTAAGATGATATGTGAAGTTTTTTTTGTTTGGGCTTGTGAATCATTCACTCAACGTTAAAGACAAAAAATTCTTCAAGTGTCTAGAGTGGCTTTTTTTTGACACGGGATGATAAAACTGAAATCCCTATAATTCCCTTAAACCAACAACTCCATATTCAAAAGCAAATGAAACAATACGACAATTTCTGATCTTTTTCTAATCTTTTGCTCAAACTTGTTAAGAGACGACCTTGCTCTAAATTGCGAAATATCCTTTATACTTCTATGGAAGTATTACCCTGATGAAAGTGAAAAGGCTTCTGTCATTAACCTTAAAATGTATATGTGGGATCTGGCAGGCCCAACAGATTATTAAAATATCTAATGTACCATTGAATGGAATAAAACTTGAATGATAGAAATCAATAAGCATTTTACATAATGCTCTATTATTCTTAATTCATGTCTGAGTCTGCTGAGTCTGCTTGAATCTGTTAGGTCCATCGTATACGAAACTACAATAGGAATTAGTGACGAAACTGTTGATTGAAGGAAGTCACAAAATGGTTGTGGATACTCAATTTGCATATAAACAGAAAACGTAAAAGTTATTGAAAATCATATACAGTGTTGGTTTTTTTTAATGCGAACATATCAGCATCTTTTAAAGGTTTCTCATAAGATAAGTTATAGGGGTAAATCTAAAATAAGCGATCACACCCTCTTCTATCTTGATCATGATCATGACGAAACATCTACGGGCAAATTTATCAGACAGAGAAGAAGGTACCAATGTATACACAACATGCAGTCGATAATACATTTTATTCGATCTGTGTATGAAATGAGCAAAATATTTGTTCATTTGTTGTAAAAAATAAATAAAATCACCCATAAATTCTGCAAGTGACTAACTTTGCCGGCCTCTAAGTGATTTATCGCCTAATCAGTGACTGGTACGCTTGTCTACGAGACTGCCATTTTAGTCATGTTGTGATCTTTTTTCAGTTGATTCTAGTTTCATGATTGTCACAAACGCAATGCTTCATGTATAAGAGGCCTTAGTTTCAAACAATATACATCAAATCTGCAAGTAAACCGATTATACCCAAATTTCAAATCAAGCTTAAAGTAAAGTTTCATTATTCTTTCGGATAGAGCCTAAACTTTCTCCTACTTTCAATCTGCTGAAATTTGTCGATTTCTTGTTCCGTTAACGGCTAAAAATCAAACAGGTTTTTCATATACTGTAGCCAAAAAAAAAAATAATTAATTAATTCAAACTTATTAGTCATCGATGAATGAACGAACTAATAATGTTTTTGAGTATCAATTTCAAAGTAAACTCGTAAATTATTAAAATTAAACAAATTGTTTATAATGACAGAAATATGTGGTGGGAAGACATCACAACATTTTGCCCTCATGTGTTTGTTGTTTTCTTCTTCTTAATTAATTGTATGAAGGCAAAGTTCAAATTCTTTCGCAATTTTTATAAATACCTATCATAGACTGGATGGACTCAAAGAAGGGTCTTTGACTTAGGAAAACTATAAATGTTGGAGTAACTAAATGAATAAAAATCATCCCCTTGTAGCATTATACGCTCAACGCTGTCGTCTAATGTTTGGTAATAGAAAATGTGTTTCCAAAAATTCCAAAAGACCAAACAAAAAAAAAAGCACAAAATCATTATTATGTCAGCTGATTTTATTGATGAAAATATTCGCAGAATTCAATATGAATCATGGCATCACTATATAACAAATATGACTCATCTACAGTGGCATTTCATTGATAACAGGATCTTAAAATAGTATTTATAAACGTAATTTGTTATTATGTATAGTAAGTAAGTAATACTTACGTATTATGTTTTTGAATACAAATATGACGTTATGGATTGTGTAATAAAAAACTTTATGATGTATATACTTGTCGGAAGAAGGCTGGTTGGCGGGCGGGCGGCAGCGAGACGCGAAGGAGGTGGCACTAATTATCAAATGAACAAAAGGAAATAGGAGGTGCTTTTATATTGTTGATGATGAGAAAAGGATGGGCTTAAATAATTTTGAGAATGGCGCGCGTACTTCAAAATATTCCCTTTTTTTTTGTCGTAAATAAATTCGATTTATTCGAAAAATTGTGAGTGTATCATTATTATTATGGCCATTCATCGCAGTGAACCGTGGGTGTTCGAGCGATCGTGTCGGCCTTGTATAAAACAACATACAAACGTCTGATTGCTAGATAGTCAGTCATGGTTTTTGTTTGTTTTACGCGCGATCGATTTAATATAACGCGAATATGGTTTAGATTTCTTTTGAATTTTTCCTGTGATATTTGTTAATTCTCAAATGTTTATTTTTGGTTTTATATTAAAAAAAATATCAAAGATTTAATCTAATTGTAGAGTAAGTGTTTTATTGTTATTTAATTACGGTTTTTTTGGGGGGTGGGAGAAATTTGCGGTATTTTGAAATATTTTTGATGGAATTCGCGGAATATAAAAGTTTATTCAATTACGAAATTACAGCAATAAAGATAACGATATCCCCCTCTACACCTACACTCACCTTAAGGTATAGACTTTACAAATTTCGAACGGCAGGTAGATAAAATTCAGTCAGTTTTAAACTTTCATTTCAAAAATATTGTTATATTTTTCTATAATAAAGATAAGACAAAATAATGTAAAAAAACAAAGAAATCAAATAAACAGTGTGTATTGTTTTTCAAAATAATGTATTCTAGAAGTAGTTATTATACAAGACGGTACGATTCCGGTCCTATGACACCGGATATTTTCGACGAACGCAAGAGATTCTTCAGTTCGGTAGGTTAAAACAACAGAAAATCCACATACAATATGTATGAATCATCTAATTTGAGTCACGAATAACTCAGGTATAGATACCGGTAATTGAGTGATGATCATGAGGAGGAAGTCACGATTTTTTACCGCGATTAAGAAATTTTCAAAACAACTAAAACGGTAATAAAAAAAAACAATAATATTAAACAAGTACAAGGTTTTTTCGAACATAAATGTAACAACAGTCGCCGCGTTGTTTTTGTTAAATAACGTGGGTTTTTAAAAAATATTAATAATCAATGATTGAGAAAAATTATTAACAATAAGTATAGATTTGATTTGATTAAGGGGGCGGCTTATATTGATAATCATCTCAAGGTTTGTGTTGTTGTTTATTTGTAAATTGATTGATTACAATAATTGGAAATGAGAAATATACGCGATGAGATGAGAGATTGTGTGAAGACTATCGCTAAATTTGGTGGCTGTTGTTCATGATGAAGGTCGATTTTTTTTTTTGTTGTTGTAGAAGAAAGAAAAGAAAAACACCTACACATCTTTTAATAGAGCGTAGAGAAGAGATAGAATGATCCGGAAAATATTTAATAACAAATAAACAAAAATCTTATTTTTTTTGTGCCTTGTTCATTCAATATTAATTTTTTGATTTTTTAATTATTGATGACATCATTAAACTAATAATAGAATTTTGTGTTTGTTTGAATTTCGCCGGTTAAACGAGAGAGGCTATCAATTTGGTGCACCATCCGTATTAATATTGCAACAATATAATCAAAGTAATTAATTGATAAAATTGTGTTGCATCATATTATTTATTATTGATCCCAATTTTGTAAAACATTCTTAATTTGTTGATTATTATTGTTTGTTTTTAATTTTGTTTCTTTTTTAAATTACAGTTGCAGATGCCGTCCGATCTGCCCCTTGACGCTGCAAATGGAAATGATCCATCTGCTACAACAATGACTTTGAAAAATATGCCAAGGTCTATTGTTACAACGACATCTCAGGTAAGCTATAAACAAAATTAATTAGAAAACAATTCATCATCATTAGGAGATTACTATGAATATAGTTAAAAGATACAACATTCAAGGACAACAAATTTATTATTTTTAAAACTTTTATCTCGCATCTGTTTTATACAAAAATTTTCTATATTTGTATTTTGTTAATATCATCTCAAGCTGAATTAATTTGAAATATTTTACTGATTTATAATAATAATGTTATGTTTGTTTGAAATATACTCGGTCTATTTTGAATCGGCCGACTTGGCTTTAAGGCAGTTAAAACGACATCTATCAATGGGGAAAAAATCAAATCCAACAGTTGTCCATATAATCGTGCATAAGGTTTATTCTCTTATTCCACCCCGAGAGTGCAGTTTATTGCATAGACTAAGGACATATGTAGACGTCGTTATAGCGGACTAACGACGTGACAATCGCGTTTATGAATACGAAGTTATGGCAGTATTAGAGGTGAATTATTCCTTAGACAAATTATTTGATTGTTTATTGCTGCTGCAACAGACTCTTCCTTCAGTTGAACGAAAATGGTTGTGTTTTACGTCCGTAAAGTTCATTATTCCAACACCATATGGTACTTGTTGAATGACAATTAATAACAGTACGAAAATAACTTTTGCAGACTGTAGTAATTACCTATTTATTTGGGTAACGTCCAACGTTTGCAGTTACAATTAGACTCAAGTTTTGCATAAAAACTAAGTCAAGTCGGTTAAATCTAAATAGACAAAGTATGCTAGATTTTTTAATTACGAATCATTATAGCTTAATTTTATTCAATTGAATTATAAGTAATCATTGAATGTCCTACCGTAATCACTGTATTCGTTGCCAATTGGCGCTTGATTTACAACTATTGGAAAACGTTTTGTTGTTTTTTTTTTGTTTCTTTGAAACACCTGGCTTAGATCCAGATTTTCTACGATCCTCCTGTCTATCCAGAAAAATCTATTAATAAAATTCAACTATATAGGAATCATCAATTTGAAAATAATCCAAAAATTGCCATACCACCACGTCATGATTACTAAACATGAAAAATCTCTCTACCTCTACCTATACAAAAACAAACTAATGTAAAGTCTTGTTTTTCAGTTACAAACGAATTCTCAAACTAGTACAACGACAACGACACGAGTTAAATCATCATCATCATCCACTAGTAGTTCTTCACAACGTTTACATTTAATATCATCAGCAGCAGCAACAGCAGCATCATCATCATCTGATTTAAAAGCATCAAATATGAAACATGATTTAGTTGAATTAAAAAATAATTTAAACGATATGAAGAGTAGTATTTCAAATATTGGTTTAAAGAAATTACGTAGTTCATTAGAGAATTTAGTTGATGTTGATGATGATGATGAAATGCAAGAGATCACACAACCAACAGTTACATTTCCTGATGATACACCAACACCATCCGAAATTGGTTCACCAACAAATACATTGGATACAGTGAAATTTGAACAGAAAACAATGAATAATTTCAAAAAGACCAAGGTAAGATTTGAATTTTATTTGAAATTCTCACACAAAAATTGTGTGTGTGTGTGTGTGTGTGCGCATTCAACGATCCTCTCCATCCTTGAACTGAAAGTAATTAATTCTCCAATAATAGACGAAGGTTATAATCATTATGGATGAAAACAATTTGCAATCATTAAAAATTATGGTAAATCGTAACAATAATTAAAAGGCGCCGTAATGATTATAATACTCTGTGCATTTAATTGTTAATTTGATAATAATTTTTCCGATTTCTCCCCCGATTTTCAGGTGGTAAAAGATGGTTTCAGTGCGGAAAAAGAGAGTGCAAAATGTGCTGAAATGAAGAAACTCCATGCTGGGGATTTATCGTATGAAGAAAATTCTGCAGCAGCTGCTGTTCGTGCACGTTTAGAAATCGATGGAGTTTCAGCTGAAAAAAGTCAAATTAAAGCAAAGGTAAATTGTACAGATTTACATGAAGGAAAATTTGCTTTATTGATTATTTAATATCTTAAAATCACGCCATATTCCCCCATATATCGGTGTTCTATTTTGATTTTTTTGCAAAAAACAAAGCTTCTAGAACCATGCGAAATTATTCAGGTCATTTGAAACAGAAGTGTACACACACCTTCTTCAGGTGTGCCACATAACAAAATGTAAATAATAAAACAAATGATATGAAAGATAACAATAACTATAAACAATTGCTGTTATTATAATTAGTTGAGGCTTATAATTTTTATTAATATTTAGTATTCAGTTGTTGTTTTTTTTTTTTTATCTAATCGTACATGGTATTTTACCTGAGATAACAATTACGATTTAATCGTGTGTAGACGCGTCAATAAAACAAGAAACAAATGAATTCCAACAATTATACTCTAGAGGGTAAAAAACTATATTGCAATCGATAAGAATATTGTGGTGCGCCACCAGTGGTAGTTTTGTCGACATCGTCGCTTACAACACCCACCCTCTTGTAGTCATGCTTTCTTGGTTTCGATTTATTTCTAATAATAGTGTGTTCTATGATTTTGTGTGTGATAATGATTCATAATACTGTACGAATTTATCAAGTAATTGTTAAAAATTCAAAACAACAAATACGCCAATTGCATTATTTGAAAAATTATCAATTTCTTGGGAATACCGTCAAAAATCAACAAAGAATTGTTGTTTTGGGAACGTTCAAGGTGGGTTGTTGATTTATTATAATTTTTTTTTTTAATAAATCAACCTTGACCTTACCCTTTATTGTTATCATAAATCACAAAAAAAAAAATATGAATTATTTGAATGTTTGCATTCGAATTTGAATTTAGTTCACCAAAAGTGGTAACAAATATTACTTCGAAATTTTCCTCAAAATTGATAAAAATAAATCGGTGTGAATCATTTGTTGAAAAAGTCTAATACGTGTGTTTGTTTTAAAAATTCGCGTTTTTTTTTGACGACTCCTTTTTAAAAATTGTTGCTATTCGATTGGTTCTGGCATATATTTAACGATTTTACTGTAATTTTCCATTATATTCAACAATTTTGTGGTAACACTTATTGATTACTACCAAATAAAGAGACTGTGAAATTATTTAATTAGTTATACAGAATTAGAAAATTTCCTTGATCGTCGTGTATCGTATGAGTCAGAATTTTCCCAACAAAATTCTAAAGGTAATTAAATTCTATAGAAAAATCGCCCAAAAAAAATGGCAATGATCCAAAACTGATTGTTGGTATGTTTGCTGTGTTCAGTCGTATTTTTATACACACATTTGCCATATACACACAAACAAATCTGTCTCAGGCAGTTTTTCCTCCCAACATCTCTGTATTTTCAGTAATGTTGAGGAATATAGTCGTATTATTATAGTTTTACTAAAGTGAGATCCATACGTATTTTAAAACGCATTTCAAGTTAATTATAGTTTATATGCAAGTGGTGGGAGAAAATTTGTTCTATTTTTGAACAAGAAAAAGAAAACCGTGGGGTGACATTATTTGCTCTAGTGTTAAGAACCACAACAATACAACAATAATAATAACAACAAAAACAATGTCAGCACCTTGGCCAGTACATAGTGGAGCTTTTCGTAGTTCTGGTCAAAGTGAGATTGTATTAAAATCACCAAAAATGCGAATCAAAAATGTAATTATTATACTCCTTATTTGTTTTGGTGTTGTTGATGAGTCATTTTTAGAGGAAATATTTCAATTTTTCCATAAATAAATAATCATAATATTACGCGAAAATGGATTATTTAGAGAGATTCACACTAAAAATACACACGTAAACACGTCATTAGTTTTATCTCATGCCGCATGAATTCTAACGCTTTTTAAAATCTAAAAATTGACACTCTGTCTATTTGTCGTTGGACAACTTGACTTTAAGTAAACAAATAATGTGATAACAGTAGAAAAACAAAGCAGGATCTTCAAAAAGAGTCAACTTCCGTTACGACATTGACTTGAAGTAGGCTTAAATTCTCAACCCTAAGTTGACACTTAGGGATCTATGATGAGACGATCCTAAGTGCAGTCATTGTTAAACCTAGCTTTCTAATTAACTGTAATACATTCGGATTCTCATTGATCAAGTCTAGAACCTCCATGACGTTCCTAGAGGAATATCAAAATCTCTCTCCGATCATAAAACCTAACGTGATTAATAAATAAATCTCTAGAATTATCTACTATGATCCAAAAATAACCGAATCACGTCAATATTTCCTCTTGTTTTGCCTAATTTATTATTAAAATATAAACAACTTTTTTTTGTGGAAATAATTTGTTAGATTTTACAAATATTTACTTTTAAATATTGTAAATCTTCATTAATTTCATAGTGAAAAAGTTGTTATCAAGTTGCAAACTAACTGATAGTGTTGTTAATTTGTTGAAATTTTTATAGGAGAGTAGATCATTAAAAGCTGGTGATTTAAGTCAACAAGAATCGAAAAATTTAGCACACACCAATATGAAAGTAACAACAGATAAATTCAGTAGTGAACAAACGGCAATGGAAAGTCAACAACAACGACAAACAGTAACAGCAAGTGGTATTTATAATCAAGAAAAACATAGTTCATCAACACATTCAATCTATACAACTTCAACAAAAGGTATAACAACATCATCAACATCAATGCTACAAGCGGCCAGTGCTCAAGTAAATATATTTTTATTCCGAAAAAATTGGAAATTTATTAAACAAAAAACTTTTATAGTTTCAGTTGATGAATGATCCGAAAGAAGAAGAGCTCCTTAGTATGACCTATGAAGATTTAGAACAATTATCAACAGTATCTAATCAACAAGATGTAGAACGTGCCATTCATAAATATTCAACATATTTCGATCAATCAATTAAATGTTTACAACGATCAGATCAAACAAAAGCAGCACCATTAATATTAAATAAAATCAATGATGTTTTACAAAAAGCATGGGCAGTACCAACACATGGTCATGAATTAGGTTATTCATTATGTAATGCATTAAGAAATTGTGGTGGTTTAGATATTTTAGTAGCAAATTGTACAAAATCAGATAAAGATTTACAATTCTCTAGTGCAAAATTACTTGAACAATGTTTAACAACCGAGAATCGTGCACATGTTGTTGAACATGGTCTTACTGAAGTTGTTAATGTTGCATGTGTATGTACAAAGAATGCAAATTCAGTGGCACATTGTCGTGTTGGTACTGGTATACTTGAACATTTATTTAAACATAGCGAAGAAACATGTAGTGATGTGATACGTTTAGGTGGTTTAGATGCTTTATTATTTGAATGTCGTAAAAGTGATGTTGAAACATTACGACATTGTGCTGGTGCTTTAGCTAATCTTAGTTTATATGGTGGTGCTGAAAATCAAGAAGCTATGATTGAGAAGAAAGTACCAATGTGGTTGTTCCCATTAGCATTCCATAATGATGACAATATTAAATATTATGCTTGTTTAGCAATTACAGTACTTGTAGCAAATGCTGAAATTGAAGCACAAGTATTACAATCAGGCACCTTAGGTCTTGTTGAACCATTTGTAACAACACATAATCCATCACAATTTGCCCGTTCGAATCTAGCACATGCTCATGGTCAAAGTAAAACATGGTTAAAACATTTAGTACCAGTTTTAAGTTCAAAACGTGAAGAAGCTAGAAATTTAGCAGCATTCCATTTTTGTATGGAAGCTGGTATTAAAAAACAACAAGGTAATACGAATATATTTGCTGAAATTGGTGCTATTGAATCATTAAAGAAAGTGGCAAGTTGTCCGAATGCTGTTGCATCAAAATATGCTGCACAAGCATTACGATTGATTGGTGAAGAAGTACCACATAAATTAAGTCAACAAGTGCCATTATGGTCAACGGAAGATGTTGAAGAATGGGTGAAACAAATTGGATTTTTTGAATATGCATCTAGTTTTATTGAAAGTCGTGTTGATGGTGATTTATTATTACAATTATCTGAAGAGAATTTACGTGATGATATTGGTCTTACAAATGGTATTAAACGTAAACGATTTACAAGAGAATTACAAAAATTAAAGAAAATGGCTGATTATACATCAAGAGATACAGCAAATATTAATAATTTCCTGCAATCATTGGGACCTGAATTCAGTATTTACACATACAATTTATTAAATGCTGGCGTTGAAACCAAAGAATCTCTTAGAAATATATCGGAAGATCAATTATTAAATGAATGTAAAATTTTCAATTCCATCCATCGTTTTCGTATTATGGAAGGTATAAGACAAATGGAAGATGGTTTAGGTAATTTAAATGAAGACAATTTAGATAAATCATTAGATGTTTTTGTTAGTTATCGTCGATCGAATGGATCACAATTAGCTAGTTTATTAAAAGTACATCTTCAATTGCGTGGTTTTAGTGTTTTTATTGATGTTGAACGTTTAGAAGCTGGCAAATTTGATAATAATTTATTACAAAGTATACAAAAAGCTAAACATTTCTTATTAGTTTTAACACCAAATGCATTAGAACGATGTGTAGGAGATCAAGAACGTAAAGACTGGGTGCACAGAGTAAGCATTTACATTTCACATTCTCAATTAACGGGGGTAGAATTAATTTATTTGATTTTTGTTTTTAGGAAATTGTAGCCGCTCTGCAAGCCAATTGTAATATAATTCCAATTATCGATAATTTCCAATGGCCTGAAGCTGATGAACTACCTGAAGATATGCGTCAGGTGTGTCATTTTAACGGTGTACGATGGATTCATGATTATCAGGATGCTTGCGTGGATAAACTTGAAAGGTAAGCAGATAATTTTGTTAGTAAAGTCACAATTAAAATTATAAAATTTTAGGTTCATGCGTGGTGAATTAAATTCACGTTGCACTGATGGTCTAATGAATCGTATTGGATTAGGTAAAGGTGATATAACACCAGGTACACCATCTAATCCTGGAATGGTACGTCAACCACCTAGTTATCAACGGATGCATAGTAATGATTCAGGCAAAAGTTCCGATAAAGATGTTAATGGTAATACAGGTTTAGCTAGAGATTGACTAGATGGTCCTCTAGCCTCGGGTACAACACCAACACCACTGCCAAGGTAAATTTGCTTTATTATTATTATTTTTTTAATTAACTACCTTGTTTTGTTTTGCTCGAAATATCCCAACTGATAAATATAATTTAACATTTCTAGTTGTTTTTTCAATTAACACGCTAAACTTTTTAACTAATTGTATCAATGTGAAGTTGTTATTTCTAGGTTTTATAAAGCTGCTAGTCCGTCCCGTAATTGGTTGATGAATACAAATCGTTATCAACGTAATAATCTACCACCACAACATCCTTATTATTTAAGACGTAGTTCAAATACACCAACATCAACATTGGCAACTATTACAACACCACCTATCATACCAACAAATAGATCACGTAGTTTGGATGGATTATTAGATAATGAACCGTCCATAATTAAAAATGAAATAAATGAAAATGAACAAATAATAACAAATCCGTCCACTACTACAATACAGGCGAAAACGAAAAGTTGTGATGAATTAGAAATGGAATCTAATGATGAGAGAGAGACTGATCGACCAATACAACAACAACAACAATTAAATAGTGATGAACCTAATTTTGATATTGATAGTGATAAAGTGTCATTACATAGTAGTTCAAGTGAATCGAAACGTAAACGAAACTTTATGGACAGATGTGTAAATAAAGTGAGATCTCTAATTAAAAAATAAGTTCCACATATGATTGTGCACAATTTTGTATTATATTTGGCTGCTAATAAAGTTTAATTATATTGTAATATCATCATCATCTCGCAAATAGTGCGAGTGACATTTTTTTGTAAGAGATACCCATTTACAACTTATACCATGACATTTGTTGAAAAATCAAAAGTTGTAAATTGTTATCTGTTACAATATTTTTAAAATTAAGTACAAAGACGCTTCGTAGAAATGCAGTTTTTCACACACAAAAGAGAAGCAAAACGGCATTGCAATTCTTATTATTATTATTAAAATAGTGTGTGCATGCAGTTGTTGCTGTTTTTATTTTAAAACGATTGTTTTAACGATATAAATGTAATTAATTTAAATATATAATTTATAAATGAAAATGTCGTCTGTACAGATCTAATTTATCTACGGAGACACTTGATTTTGGTTATTGTTTAATGTGTTTTAGCATAACAATATATACCTACATTATATAATTATCATAAATTATAAAGCTGGATTAATCAGCTTTAAGTATCAATCGAAATTTACACACAATTTTTTGTTTTGTTTTGTTATTTTTTATCGTATTCACGTCCATTGCCGTTTTAACTTTTTTGTCGTCTTTCTTGGTATTTTATAGTCTTTAAATTGTTATATTTAAAAATATATTTTATCGATAAATATTGTTGTTAATATTTCTAAAAACTCCTAATCCTGCCCTGATCTAACACTAACACAAACTTGCGCTGATGAAGAATCATCATCAATAAGACGTTGTTAATTTGCCCAAAAAAATCCAAAATGTGCAAATTGCGTAATACTCCATGGAGTATTTATTAAAATAATGAAATACAATTCTCAGGAACCTAACTGGTTTCAAAAAGTTGATGGAAATTACTAAACCGGTAGAGGATTCATATGCTTTTTTTCCGCACCACCCAAAAGATGTTCATTTTGTCAATAAATAATTTCAAATATTGAATTAACCGGTAGAATATTTTTATTAAGCTGGACTCACATACTTTCTTCCGCACCACCCAAGAGGCACAAGGTGCATTTTTTTATAGTGGTATCCCATGGAGGCCTAATCCACTAGAGTTAGTAACATGCATACAACTAAATTATTACCACTCCTACTTGCCAGCGCTAGCAAAATATGTTGAAAAAAACAAAATAACAAATAAAGCAAGAATTGTTGGAAAGTCAAGAGAACAAAAGTGCCCCAACACCATGCAATTACCCACATTTACTAATACTTTTTACAAATAAGTATACAAACAGGCTAAAATACATATGCGGGAATACCTACTTACAAAAATTATAATAATAGAAATGTTTCTGTTAAACATTTTGATCTAATTAGAAATGAAACTATGTAATACTTACCTGTTGAATTTTCCACTTCTTTATAACACACTTACACAATAAACACTTTTCACGAAATCACCTTTTTTTTAATCGCGTAACGATAATACACGGAAAATCACACGTTTTTCACGATCTGTGGGGTAGTTACTGGTCATTTCACCAAACCATGACGCTTTTTTACGATTTCGAAGCAAATTATTGCGACATATTTGTATCGATGTTGCATCCTAATTTTTCCCTATACTTACCAACAAACCCGGAGAAAGAATTGTATCGAGATGAACACCTACAACTTATCCTGAATTACCTACAATGAACCCTAACAGTGTGTCTTAATGGGGTCCTTACAATGAGCCCTAACATGGCCGGGGTGAGAGGGTGCCCTAACAAATGATTATAAATAATTTTTGTTTGTTAACTAGCCCATGTAGTTTTCCATGGACGAATTAACAAACCCTACCTTTTACCGGCGAATCCTCTTCCAGTCCCGCGACGATTAATTGTACTCACTGTAAGTAAAATAATGGAAATTAAAAAATTGTAGATAAACGATTTGTCGAAATATTTTAGAAATTACCATTAAATTGAAACTGTCGCAATTATTCATCGTCGGTTGAACTGCAAACCATTCCCAGAACACTAACACTGCACTACACTACACTAACCACTAATGCACAATTAAAATTATTTGTTGATATACACTTTAATTATTTTGATGTTATCATGTCGAAGACTGAAAATCAACTGAAAAATCAAAAGATTTGCAATAACAAGTCGCAAATAGACGAGGGTGTTAAGTAATTGTATAGACGTTTATCTGTTCTGTTCTTATCAAAATAACAAAAAGATAATTTGAACGTACGAACGTTTAATCTAATAGTTAGACAAAAAAGAAAAATAGGTGAAGATAAATTGGCGATTCCTTTTACGTTTTCAAAACTAATATTTAAAAACTACAAAATTTTCTATTTCATACAGTGCTATCAACAATTATTTGAAAAAGTGGGAAATTCAAAAATCAAAAACATACTAAATTTTCGATTACTGTTGTACTATTATTATTATTATTGAAAGAAAGATATATGTACAAATGTTCTTAAAATATAATAGTCTTATAATTAAATATAATTGAGAGTCGATACCATAACAATTTGAATTCAGTCAGCATTTTGGTCTTTATCAAAAAGCAAAAATTACATTCTTGCATACGTTATAAGCAAATTAACTCACTGATTAACCAAAACAAAACAAAACAAAAAATCAATCATCCTGTGATTCAATCGTTGTATATTTTACTTTTCTCGTACAAGCTTCAAGGGTTTGAGTCTAATAAATTTTGTACTTTATCTGTATTCTACTTGTGTATGTTTTTAAATAACAATTTGGTTGATTTGTAGCCACAATTTCCATTAATTCCTTTGCTGTTGTATCTATTGTGAATTAATTTCAAGTATTTTACTGAATCTCTTAGGGCACTGTAGCAAGATTACAATACGGGGTGGTACTCCTGTTGTAGTGGAAAATTAAATTTGCTATAAGAACATTTAACATACCAGTGGTAGTTGAACCTACCTAATACATTGTATACAGTTTTTGAAAGTGCCATTAGCCAATCTTCACGTATGTCTCCAGTCTGCTAAAAATGATAAGATTCAAAATTTTTATTAAATATTCTCGATTTTAAGGGTTGAAAAAAGAAAATACCTAAAATTCAATTTTAATAAAGTTTATATTTCATAGTAAAGTTCACCGATGAAATAAATTAACTCGTGTTTTTTTTTGTATAACCTTTCACTTGTATATGTGTAATGTTTTCATACACAATTTTTATTTACAATCTATTGATTTATCAAAGGAAAAAATGTGAACGATTGTTTCTCTTTTTTGTTTTGTATAAAATAAAACTATAGTTACAAATACATAAACAATAAAATTATTTAACGATACATTTTTGCGATTCCTAAAGACATGACTTCTTAATTAATTTTTCTTATCACAATGTCTGTGGCGCACCACCCACACAAACAGCACAGTATAAATAAGTAACATTTATGGTTTTTTTTTTGTTTGTATATATAATATATTTATATTCATTATTTTTTATCAATTTTTTTGAATTTATGTTGTATTTCAAAAATTATTAATTGCGAGTTTTTATCAATTAGTACTTGGACATAGGTTTGGCATATAATTTTTACTTGTAAATATATTGCAATTGAATTGATAATAAATTGTTTGTAATTATTTTACAAATACACAACGACCCACCAGTGGTCGACAACAAAAATCCAGCAAATTTCTAAAAGAAAAACAAAATTTGGAATAAAAGGTATAGAAGTTGATTATGTGTGTATGTATGTATGTTTTCTCTCTCTTTCTCTCTCTTTGTATGTGTGTTGTGTGTGTAAATAGGAGATGAGAAAGGAATGGTAAGGACTAGTTAGTGAAAGTTAATTTTCCTAAATTTGAGACATTTTCCCGGGCTATAAGAGATTCATCAATATTTTTTTTTTTTATTAAATTAGTCCGGTAGTTTATTTCAATTTTCTTTCTTTTTTATTGTTTTGTAAAATATAACAAGCTTATTTTTGTTTTTCAATTATTTACACACAAACTATTATTGTACAACACGAACTAATTTTAAAAAGAGAACAGGAGAGGGATGATGATCATGTGTGATTATTGACATTAATTATTTGCTATAATAAAATTGTAAAATAAAACATTTTCTCTGTGGTTATTACAGGTTAAAAATGTCTCAAAAACTTTTGTTGATTTTTCTTAGTTTTTTTTTTATACATATTTTTCTTTTTTATTATTAATTATAACCATTACAAGCCTAATTTTGCGTCATGTGGGGGATACAAACATGAGCTTTCTGTACAATTTCTGTACAATATGTTATATGAATGAAAGGGATGATGATGATGATGATGATCCGGTAGGAATAGATAAAAAGAAAGATAGAGGAATGGATAGGAGGCAGCAAACCAAATACATATTATGATACAAAGCAAGGACACTTCATAAAATAATAACTTAATAATGTTCTATTTTTATATATATATATAGTATCATATATATAAAGGAAAACGTACATACTATCGACTCTTTTAAATTGAATAACGAATAAACAAAAAAATTATTGAACTGAGAGATTTTGGTTCTCATTATAAAGGTAGATTTAGCCAATGTAGTAGTACACATACAATTATATATTGCATTCTTAAAAGGTCATATACATGATAGAAATATTAGCCAAGAGAGCAAAATTACATAATAATTAATAGAAGAAGGGATAAAAAAAACATAAATAAATTGGCGTCAGTTTACATAATATAATTACATTATTCAATAGTAGAGAATTATCTTTTTTTTTTGTTAATTTCAATAAATCCTAACCTTTATAACAAAAACCTCTATTCATTTTTATTTTGAAGGGAAGCTGTAAGCAACAAGAGAAAAAAGTTGAAAGTTTTGTTGTTGCGCGCTCATTACTTATAAACTGCGTCCCAACCATTTCTTTTCTATATATATATATATATTTATATATCTCAATAATAATAAAATAATAATAATAATAATCATAATAGTAATAATAATAATAATAGCAATAATAATAATAATAATAACTCACAACATTCGCACTCAAAAATTAACAACATTACTTTTTTGTGTGTTCCACCCTAATAGTGTTTAAGTCTATTATTGTTTATTTTTAAATAATTTCTGATAACTTATAATTATTAAATAACAGTCCCACTGTTCATATCTTTCGTTTCTGTTTCAATTATTATAAATAACAGTTCTGAATGGTGTTGTTGTCTCAAAAAGTTCATAAATATATATTTATTTTAAAAATTTAACTATTTCTTTTTAAATATTCCTTGTTTTTTTTTTTAATCTGCTTGCGTTTTTTTTATTTTTATTTTTAATTTACAAGTCCATTTATGTTTCTTTAATTTTTTTTTTAAATAACTTAAATAGTAAACACAGCACTGCACTAAGATGATGATGAAGCATTCATTGCTCCAAATAGTCCTGTAGAAAATGAACCACCTTGTTGTTGTTGTTGCTGTTGTTGCTGCTGCTGTTGCTGTTGTTGTTGTTGCTGTTGTTGTTGTTGTTGATTAGATGCAACACGTGAATGTTTAGGCATTGGAGGTTGTAAATATTCATGTTTAGCTAATGATAACACATCAATACGATCTTCTTTTCTATATGCCAAACAACTTCTAATAAAACTCTGAAAATAATAATTTTAACACAAATTCTAATAAAAATTATTAAATATAAACAAAATTACTTTTGCTTCATTAGTAACTGCTGGTTTATTAGCAAACTGTACTTCTGTTGCTTTTAAAATTGTATTTTCTTCTAAAATTGTTGCTTGTGATTGATTATGTCCAAATGGTTTCTTTCCATATAAACATTGATAGAAAATTACACCAACACTCCAAACATCCACTTTAGATGATATTTTCGGTGGATTTTTACCAACAACAAAACATTCAGGTGGTAAATACCTAAAAATGGAAGAAAATTTTGATTGGAAAAAATTTATCAAATCAAAAAAAGAAACGTGTAAATTTACCAATAAGTGCCTGCCCCTTGTGACGTTAAATCCATCCCATGGTCAGGATTATAATTTTCTTCATCCATTACTTTACTTAAACCAAAATCGGTAATTTTAATTTCACCACATACATTGCCTTCAGTTAATAAAATATTGCCAGGTTTAAGATCATAATGAATCACGGGTGGTTTAATTTCATTCAGGTACTTTAGAGCCGACACAACTTGCATTATTATAGATCTTGCTTCTCTCTCCGGTATTGTCTTATGCTATAGATCAAGATAAAACAAAATTATCAATTCAAATCAATCAACTTTATATAGATTTGATGATAATATAAAATGAAATAACTTCAGTCCCGTCTTGAAACGTAATTTTGCCATCATAGTATATCTGGCAAAAAGGGCATATCATCATAAACTATTTTCAATTTATTACTATTTGGATAATAAAAACAAACAATATTTGAATTTGTGATTTTCATCTCTTACCTGTTTTAAATAAAAATCAAGATCATGTCCATCACAGTATTCTAAAACTGTACAAAAAGAATTAGCATCTATTTCAAATACATCATACAATTTGACTACACGGGGATGATCTAATGCTTTATGAATATTGTATTCCCTTAGCGCATGTCTAAAAATAAAATAATAAAAAAATGTTAGAATTGTAAGAAGTAAATCCTTATTTTATCAATTAAAAACAAAATACAAGAGAAATGATTTTTACCACTCACTTGATATAGTTGGCTTTTTTATCTTCTTTCCAGTCTTTATTTAATTGATGTACTTTACAGGCCACATATCTTTGTTCTTTAAGATCAAAAGCCTTATGTACTTCACTAAAACCACCTTTACCCAATAACATTAACAATAAATAACGATCGTTGAGCACTGGATGATTATTAAATCTTGATTGATCCTCGTTGTGTATACGTTTCAATTCTCTTATATGTAAATTACGTTCTCTTTCTAATTTTTCCATTTCTAATTGTAAATCGGAATCTTCTTTTTTTAAAGCATTTTGTCGTAATTTTAATATTTCATCAGATTCATAATATTCTTGCCATGTCATTGAACCAGGTACTGCATCGGGTTTTAAAAAACCCGAATCTGTACCATTATGCATAGCACTACTATTATTACGTTTACGTCCACTTTCATTATTCGATGGTCTTCTTTTTAATAATAATTTCTTTTGTCTATCAATCTCTTCTCGTTCTGCTGTTATTTCCTCTTGCCGCCTTAAAAGAAAAATAATAATAATTAATATTACACATTTATTTATTTATAAATTAATTAATTTACCTCGCTAATTCTTGAAACGCATGACCATCAGTCCAATTCTCTTGAAATGTAGCACCTACCCTTTGCGTCACAAACTGTCCTAGCCTCAGTCTGTTTTGCATACATTTTTGTCTAGCTTCTTTCTTTTCTATTGAACTTTTTTCTTTGAGCAGTTTCTTCACAACTTCAATACATTTGTTTATTTGTTGTTTATGTTGGTCAGATTGTTTTTGTTGATTTGATATTTGGTGTCTATATTCTTCATTTTGGCGATTTAATTCTTCAATTTTATTATTGCGTACTTCTAAATCAGAGGATGCTTGTGACTCGAAATCAGCTATCCTCTGACACGTTAATTCAGTCTACAAAAAAGAAAACAACCAAACAATTAGAAAAAATTACACTTTTTTGAAAGAAAAACAAAACAAAAACAAAATAAATCAGTTGGTAGTGCATGTAAAATTATAATCAATAAATAAATTCATTAATCGGTATAAAAAATATCATCATTTTGTTTTTCATTTAAATTTTGAATACAAAAAGAAACTCACTGTACTCACCTGTACTTGTTTGTGGGCCACAGGCAACCGTGGGGGTTGTTGTTTATAAAAATCGAAAGGAACAGTATTAACAGGCACCTGTGGAGATGGTAAGCCCACCTGTTGAGGTGATGGAGGAAACTGAAATTTGGAAAAAAAACACCACAAACATCAAAAATCTATCTTTTCACACAAAAAAAAAACAACATTATTTATAAAACAATATCAGTTGGTAGTGCATGGTCAAAATATATAATCATACAAATCATACAAAGGTGTAAAAATTTCATCATCAATATAAAACTCAATATTTCATTTTAATTAATATCAGAGCTGATGTTCAGCGAAACTGATGCTATTTGACTTTACATTTAGTGATTTGATGCTGCAACATCTAGCCCTGATAATAATAGAAGATAGAAGTTTACTTCTGTTAAAAATACAGAAATATTTACCATTGGATAAGGTTGTTGTGGTGATGGACTTTTAGCACCACCGTGCCGAATAGGACTATTACCAGAATGTTTAAAATAATCATTAATTTTTTTATCCGATGTAGAATTACTACGAGCTCCTTTACCAGGAACACCTCCACCACCACCACTATCGTCTACTTTTCTTTTCCTTTTACGTTCTGTTGGGGTTCTGGGCACCTTCTCCGGAGTATTAGAGTCCACCTCTTTATCACTATGAGACGAACCTTTAAATAAAATATACTTTTATCAGATAACAAGATTTTTCTTTAATTTTTCAATTTATTATATTAGAGCAAATCAGTTGGTGATGCATGATTGTTAAAAATATTTAATCATTAATAAATCATACATATGGGTGAAAAATGTCATCATATCAATGAATCAGAAGAGTTATATAAAATGTGAAATCATCCAAATTCTATTAAAATACAATGAATTTTGTCCAAAAAAAAAGATAAAAAATAAAATTACACGACATTATGTTCAAGGTAAAAATATACAACACGTCATACAAACTATGATAAGAGAATTGTGCAACGTGGAATTTCAAGTTCAAATTGAGAACTTCTCAAAAAAAAAAACAAGATTTTTAAAAAATACAAAACTTCTATGTGAATACTGCTGTGATAATAATTGAAAATTACATTATCAACAAAATTGGATGATTTTGTTGAAAATCATTATAAAAGAGGCCTCTCCTTTCGGTGCTCTTTTTCATTTTTATTTTATTTTTTTCAATTTCAATACCTGTACTCATATTGGAGTCTTGGTTATGTACGGGTTGATGGGTTGTGTTGACTGTAGACTGCGGTGCCATCTGTATCTGAGATCCAGCTGACATCTGAAATTGAAAGATGAGAAAAAATAGCATCAATTAGTGAATTTATTTTAAAATTGAATTTAAGCGATAGAAAGAAGACATTTTTATATAGTTTTGATTAAAATATTTATGAAATCTTTATAAAAACAAAAATAATGAATATTTATTAAAAATATCTATTATCACAAAATAGTCTAACGTTTTCAGTTCGACCAATAACCATCAATTCTTTAATACACAAACAACACACACAATAGATAGACAACAACTTTTTAGAGAGTAGGATATTTTGCCTTGTTGATGAAAAAGGAATCCATAATAGAATCCGCACGCCTTACCAATTTCTCTATATGAACCTATATATTTATTACAACAACTACAGTTAGTAAGGTATATGATATGATTTCATATTTACCCAAAAACGAATAGAGTATAAAGTAGTTCCACTTTTTTTGATTCTTTTTACATTAATTTTATTCTTTTGTTATCTATGTCTACATAATAATGTATATACTTGTACAACATACAAATATGTATGAATATATGTTTTTGTATCTGTGTGTATGTGTGTATTTTGCGGATCGATCGTGAGAAGGAGAAAGAACGCAGACGTCACGATGAAATCAACTCAAACTATTTTTAACTACGTCACGGCAAAAATAAACCTTACGGATAACAAGAGCACACAGATATACTGAGAGGATTATTCAAAAAAATCTATATAGAATTTTTATTGTTTTTTTCTTTTTTCTTAGTAAATAACAACCGAAAAACAATTTGATCACACACAAGAGAGAACAGTAATAAAATTTAAAAACGACACACACACACACACACACATGTGATAGGTATTCTTACCCATCAAAAATTAAACCAACCAACCAACCAAATTTACCTGAATTTTAATCTCTCTTCTCTCTACCTTTTACGGAAGTAACCGAATCACCCTATTAACAATGGAGCGAAAATTGAAAGAAGCCAAGAAGGAAAGGAAAAAAAAACAGACCCCCTTAAAATAGAATATTTAGAAATTGAAGGCTTTTCGTACAAGATGTGTAAAATTATTTGATATTATAATAATAATAATAATAACGGACAAGACCGTCGTTTTTCCACACTGACTTCTTTTAAACCACAATCAAGTTTTTATTTAATCAATGCAACAACAACAACATACACACATATTCAAGGCAATGAAGTATGTGTGTATACGTGTATATTATACCTATATATTTATATAAATATATATATAGAAGTGTATATAAATGTATATAGCTGACATTTTTAGGATGGTTTATAAAACAAAGTCTCCTCCTTAGGTTGGCTGCTTATAATTTCTGCCCCCCCAATATATATATGTATACACACACTATTATACTTACAAAACCCAACAACACAACTATTGCTAAGAGCAGCCGGTGTTTGTAAATGTATGTATGTATGGATGTATGTATGTGTGTGCGTGTATGTGTTATGTGCGACCATTCAGACCAGGTAAAAGACATATAATAGAATGCTTAATAATGTAGGTTATCGACCCATACTACCAACATGTATGTATGTATTAACCTACCCGAAGAGATCGGCAAGAACTAACTAATAAGATCGGAATCCAAATATGTATTGCAAAACAACTTTAAACTTGATGCTATTGAAGAAAGTTCGATCAATTTTTTCCTCCCTACACACAGACACACACACAGACACACACACAACTCACACAAGAAACCTTGCCTTCTTATTTATTTATTTATTTACAATTACGTTTAAACTGAGAAATGTTGTTGTTGTTCTTCGATTTAATTTCAAAAATTATACACGATTAGTCAGTTTTGGGCGTGTATCTAATTTTAAAACATATCTACTAACCATTACCACCATGTCGTCACCCACCCTCCTACCAAACCAGCCTGCCTGGCTGGCTAAGCTAAGCTAGCCTGTGCTCTATTTGCTGTTCTGCTGTCTATTTACTGCCTTTATCCAACCACCTCCTAGTTTTGTGATTCAATGCCGATTTCGTGAACAGATTGAAACCAAATAGAAAGAGACATAGGTGTATATAGAAAGAGAAAAGAGGGTGCAATATTGATTATTCCTGAGAAGTTGGACACCCCTTCCTTCCTTCCTCTCCTTCTATCAATGTGTCTACTATATAATAAATGTATATAACATGTATATAAAGATATACACGACCTTTTATATAAAGTACACTCAAACCAAGTAAAAACACTTCTCCACACTTCCATGAAACTTCATGTATTTGACTAGATAATGCTTAAAAGAAGAAAAGGAGAATCACAAGGTAATCAATGAAGATGATGGCTGAAATAAACTAACAAAATCTCTTGAAAGTAAGCATAGAAGAAGAAGACGATCTTCTATAACAAAAGGATGTATTCTTTGGATGTTAAAAGCAAAACTAAAAAAAACTAACCAACCTATGAAATTGAAATCTATACTTTTTCAAAAAAAAAATTAAAAAAAATCGATTTTTGCAATAAAACAACACTTGCAAATAATAATAAAAACAAACAAAAACTACCCATTATTGATAAAATCCAATAGAACACACATGACACATTTTTCAATACACGTGCACACATTTACTAAAAATATACGACACGTCTTTAGATTAGTAGATAAACCAACATGACTAACAAGATAATCTGAATCACAGGGTGATATTTCTCAGGACACTATAAAAGCAAATTTTAAATTCTCATATTAGCTGGTGTTTGCACACTAGGCTAGAAAGTTTGTGCGAGCTAAAATCGCAAAATTCGCCACAAGTTTTTGTAAATTTTGTCAAATGTAAACATCTTGCCTAGTCGCAACATGAGCTTAAAAAGTAGATGGTAAATGAAACTTAACAATGAGACCGCAATTCCGTCTACTTATAGTGGACAAACTAACAAATCTACAAATGTCTCATTATAAGTTACATAAGACACACTGTATAAAGAATTCGCCTTAACAACGTGGCGTATGTTCTCCTATCTAATTAGGAAAGAATTTTCAACGGCTTACATAATAAAGTATTTGTCATTTATATAAAATTTCAATAAACCTACCAAGAAATTGGAGAGAAAAATTGTACAAATTTTTGTCAACAAAGATATGTGTTTGTCGTTCGTTCAAAGTGGACAAAGGAGAGAGAGTTAGTAGTGTTGCCTTGATCTTTCTCCAAAACTTGATTTGTCATATTAACAATTCATTTAATTCTACAGATTTACAAATGATGATTGTTGTGTTAGAGGGTCAAGCCAACCAACTCAAATTACATACGATATACAATAAACACATAACCTAGCAGCATAAATAGTATAGAACAAAAAACGACCAAAAAGAGAACAAGGTGACATTAATATCAATAAAAAAAATAATTACGCAATCTTTAAAAATTTCCATAATATAACAAGCTTTTTTGCACACCAATAATAGTGAAGATTTTTTGAAATTTGAAAAACTACCTTATACATCGAAATCCTTGAAATTCGTATTTTAATATAATGCAAACTTGATAAAAACAAAAACAATACGACACACCAAATTTGCACTAGGTATCCATGATAAAATTATTATTAATTTTAACATGATGTGTTGAAAAATTAATGAATAGAAAACTACCAACCTAGAAATGTTAAATTTCCTATAATTGAAATGAACAACAACAACAGTAGATGAAGATGTCGATAAATAATGGTTACGACATAATTAGAATACAATTGTAATTTACAAAAGCATTTTTAAAAAACAAATACATATTATAATAATTGTGGAATTGTTACTAAATTTGATTTCGTAAATGGTTTTTTTTTTCCGATTTTGTACTTGCAAATCGACTATGAACTCAAAAAAAAAAAACAACAATCAATATAAACGTGTACATACAGGAAAAAAAATAACAACAGAACAAACTTTCACCAAGTAATTATATAAATTATACACACACACACACAAACATACATGTATAATTTATTGAAATGTGCATGGATTTTGTTAAAAAAAATATTAAGAAGAAATCGGTAAACAGTACACACGGCACATAAACTGTTATCACAACATTGAAATAATTAGAAATCGATATAGATGTATTTTTGATTTTTTCGTATTATATTTTGATTATTTGTCAACTAAATTGCTATCTCACTCACTCACCAATCTCCTTGAAATTTATCCGATGAAATCGTTATATTGTCGTTGATTTGACCGTACTACTATTACTATTATACACATACACATAATCAGGTCCGACATATTTGTTTCGTTTTAATAATACGCCAACAAAACACACACACACAACTAACTTAACTAACAACAATTTCAACCTTTCTATTGCGAGCAAAGATCCGTTGGTTTTTGTTGTTGTTGTTGTTGTTATTTGTTGATGTTGCTATCGTTAAGTTCGGCAACAATGCAAAAAATTCGTTCTATATTAATATGATAGAATATCGTAAACTTATCAAATATTGATATTACAAATTATTAATGAATTACATTTTGGAAAATTATCGTAATCGTAACGATTTTGATTCGAGTGTCTATATGTATGTACGTAATAATCATCCCACGATCTCACACACACAGCACACTTATGTATATTTATTATATGATCAAACGACAAATATTTCTTGATGTTCAAATTTATCTGACAAAATGGAGCGAGCACCCGAATACGCTACTCTTTTCATCTTAAAAATTTTTTATTCTTTAGAAATAATAGTGAATTATCAAATTATATGAAAAAGCTATTATCTAGTTGGTGTTCATAGTCGAGTAAATGGATGAGGAACAAATATTCAGAATTATCTATTAATGCAAATGAAATTTAAAAATTAAAACAGTTAATTTAAAATCATCTCTAAAGTAATTTGTCAAAATATCAAGAAAATTAGAAAACTGAACGTTGAATCGAAAATAAAAAACGGAAATTTAGTGAAAGCCAACCAAACCAAATTAAAATTGTAAATGGTGAATTAATTTCAAACATTGTACAAGTTGAAGCTTCGTCTAGTTGATGTGTAAAATCAATGAGAACCGGAGACTAGGTCAGGCCGTCGTCGTAGTGGCGACGGCGGTGGTGGCGGTGACGACGACGACGACATCAACAACGGTAGCAGGCAAGCGACAACGTAACATCATAAACACGTGTTTCGTTATAATTTTTCCAACCTCACTTTATTTTTTATTTTTTAGAGCACAAAAATACTGCACAACAAATTAAAACAAAATCTTACCTGATGATTGTAATGGTAATGTACCAGGAGAGCCTGTAACAGCCCTTCCATGGCGTCGACCGCTCCCGCACATGTCTACATCATCGACAATCATCACACATAGCACCGCACTGCACCGAGACAGACCTTGCAATGCCATTCATCGAGGCCATCGCACGGCAACACTGCCTTCAAGCTATCAGCTGGCGCCTTGCGTAGTTGCCGCCGCCGTCACCGCGCCACAACATGATACCTAAAGCGCATGATTACACTTTCAACTGGTTTCCCTACTATTTACTACACCATCATCAGCATTATTATTATTATTTTACGAGTCAACGCCGGATGGGGAGCGTTAACTCTCTCGACCTGTTTCATTCCGTTCACAGGCAGTCGTGAGGCACATTTCAACAATGTTGACTGGCTGGCTGACTGTATACCGTTGCTCGCTCTCGTAAATACGATTTTATTTTATTTTTGTAGAAAAAATGTTAATAAGTGAAATATTCCAAACAATATATTAAAGTAAGCCAAATCATTTTCATCTATAATAATAATTGGAGAGAATAATGTGAAAAGTGAAACAATACATAATAGTGTAAATTATAAAGTGATTAGTGGAATTATGAATGAATAAGAATGAATGAATCACACACACACATACATACATACAGTATTTGAGCAAATTCTTTACCTTTTTACAATTACCTCAATTGGAATCAATTGTGTTGTAGTAACTAGTGCGTATTATATTAATTAAAATTTAATTTTAAACAATATTTTTTAAAAAAATTCATAATTATTAAAATAAAACTGTATCACTGCCACCAGTTTTACTTTTTATGATGACACCACGACGTTAATGATAATAAAATTAATCGCGACATAAATTTGGTTTATTATTATTGTTCTTCTTATCATAAATTATTATTTTTTTTTGGAAAAGTTATAAACCTTGTGCTTATTTTCTTTACTATTACACCGTTTTATTGCATTTGTGAAATTTTAAAACTATATTGATAATGAAAGTATAGTTAAAATTTGATTGACAACAATAAAAATTTGTGTATACTGTATACTTATTTACAATTATTGTGTGGTATAAAATAACGATTGTATAATCGAAACTACTCTATCTATGGCCGTCGGTTTGTTTCGATTTGCAAAACGGGGGTTGATTTAAAAAGTGGGGAAAAATCTGCCAATCATTCACTTAAACAAACCACAATTGATTTAAATAATAATAATACTGCGCTTTTTAATTCCCATATAAGAATTTCAAATATTACAAAAACAAAGACAGAGATAGTAGAACGTATAGAAATTTAAGAACGGATATATATACACCTTCCTTTCGATATAATCATTATTTTCCCTAATATGGAATGTATTTGCTGCGCTATTGTGAAGCAGATGTCGTTAAATTCGCTGACGCGTAAATACTTTACGGAAAAAACTAACCAATTTTGCCTTGTTTGCATTGTTTTATAATAATGTCACACCATATTTTAATAAATTTCATTCATTTCTACAATCATAAATAAAGATAATACACATGGGTGGTACGTTTTTATGGTGGAATCATGAAATATTAAGAAGAATGTAGGTTTTAATCGTAATAAAGTTGAATATTACAAAACTCAAAGCAATCCTTTTCTATCTCTCTTTCTCGTTGAAATGGTGAGAGTAATCCGCTGCCGTGCCAACAACTTCTACTTGTGTCTGGATATGCTACTACAATAGATTAGCGACGACGATGACGACGAGGTCGTCCACCACTAGATTCACCGGTTTTGTTGCATGTTTCATAGGTTTAATACTGTGTGATGATGATGATGATGATCATGGTGGCAGTGGTGGCGTAATAACAATAAGTGGGCACGTTACTTTAATTTTGCCACAGTTTCTCTACTCTACTACCTACAGTTGTGTGTTGATTACGATTTGAGAAATAATAAAATCATCGTGCTGCGCTCACTACTCTTTTTCTCTCTCTCTCGTTTTTTTTTAACTCTCTCTGTTTCTCTCGATCTAAACAAGTTCAACGTTCTCACTTGAATGCGGCTGAGTGAATCGGGCTTTCGATTCGTGTAGATACCCAACACTATTTTGTATAGTCTACTCCGTCATCGTCGTCGTCGTAGCCGTACTTGTTGAGAGTCCTTCAATATTAACACACCAACAAATGGCCCGATTTTAACTGACGGACGGACGATTCGAGGCCTCCTAGTGGCGAACACGAGATACATTTATAAACATCGACATATATACACAAACACACACACACACACACATACATTCACCAAGTTAAATCGTACATACACATGACAAACCAAATCAACAATTTAATAATACAACAACAACACAACACATACTAAATAGATAAATACATAATACAAACTCACATATGTATATTTATCTTTATATATTTAACAAATATATACACCACCAATGTTCTATTTCACATTAAAACACATATAAACACTGCCTCTTCCAATGATTATCGCAACAACAGTAAATTTTCAAACGTTTATAATGGCGACCGGACAATAAGCATAAAGGGGGAAGTGGGGGGAAAGAAACAGACGAACAACTATATACAGATAGAAAGAACCTACCAAACGGGCCTAATTTTTTTCGTTTACAATGGAGAACAAGAGGGAAATAACGAACAAATAGATGGATAGAAGATATACCACATTTTCGTTCTTTGATGAAAACTTGGAACCAATTAGAAAGGCATAAACTTATCATCATCACCATCATCATCATTCTAAAGAAATAATTCAATAATGATAATTCTTAATTAATGCAACGATAAATATTTAAAAGAATCATTTATAATAATCTATAATATGTATAGTTTGTGCACCTCAACAGTACCTCACGCTATTAATAATTGTATTTACTTAACAAGCCCAATTTTGCGTCACGTTCTAATCTAGTGAAATAATATAAAATGTCACAATATTTAAAATAAAAGAAAATAATAATAATAATAATTGGACGACCGACATTTTGTTATTTACTTACATCTTCAAGTACTTTTATCATACAAAAAATTACAGTGCTATTGAAAAACTGTGATGATGATGAATAATAAAATTCTTCGAACTACAAAAATATAGTTTTTAGAAATTGGAAAAGTGGCAATTTTAAACCATTATCGTCACAAAAAAATATTGATAAGATAAAAACAAGTAAATAACGTTGTTATATTTTAGTTCAAATGTCAATGTAATACAAAAATTCTATGTGCATATTCAAGAAAATTTATGAAATATCCGGTTCCGTTTGCAAAAATTTTTTATTGTTTTTAAATCTGCCTATTATTGAAATTCAAAGATTACAAATTTGAAGATTTCTATTATTACGAATTAAATAAATTACATCTAAAATACTTTAAAATTTAATAGTCTCGTGATATATCGAATTGATAAGACATAAACATGTTTCAAATTCCAACAAATTAATGTTGAGTGAGAGATAACATTGAGAAATATTCGACCCTATATACTACATTTCTTATAATATCTATATACTTGTGTTTATTGTTTATAAAATTTTGACAATTGTAAAAATATAATTGTTGTTTTTCCAAAGATAAAATTAGAAATTATCTAATCTTTGAATAGCGCCATTTCCTAAAAAATAAAACAAAAAAATTTCCAGTCCAATCTATATCAACCAAATTATTATAACCAATCACAAATCGGAAATGATAATGGCTTTCCTCCAATTGGCAAACAAGAAAACAAATGAACAAACAAACAAATTATAAAATACAACGCCACCTATGGTTGTTGATTCTTATCAATCTGTAGGTATTATTATTCAAATGCATTTTAAAAGTAACAATGATTTGAATTTTTTTAAATTGATAATTCCACCATCATCATGGAAATAAAGGCAAAATTGACGCGACAGGCGCACGCTAACTTATTCTTCTTTACTGTTTTAATTTTAGTAACAGGAATTTGAAATTTCATACAAAAACATTGGTTTTTGTCGAATATTTGTGTACAACTTGTGATCACAAGTAGGCAGCACTATCCAATTTTATAATCGTAATTGTTTAGAGAGTTTGTCAATGCAAAAATTTATACGAAAACGACGCATAACAATAAAAATTGAATGTTTCAAAAATATTGGAAATAAACCCCCATGCATCTATTATTTTTTATACCCCAATAAGACTAAATTTCAATATCATAAAAATAATCAAGAAATTAATTCGCACTAACTAAACTACTTATAATAGTATTAGTTGTTTTAAGGAAGGATTTTGAAACCAAACAAAAAAAAAAGAGAAAGCATTATGGGATTTATAAAGAAAAGTGGATTATTACATTTTTTGTTTAAATTAGCACTTATAGGTTAATTTTTATGGAACTCACCCTAGCGCCAAGGAAGCGCGCCTCCAGGAGCTCCTGTTTCCGGGGGTCGAGCGCCGCCTGGAAATGCTCCATCTTCACTCCAGCGCCTGTAACAACGCCAGGTCACAGATATATGCATTTGCAGGGGTTCATGATGGTTTTTCTCTATTATTTGTCAAATTTTGAAAATAATAAATATTAATAATAATAATAATAAAGCAAAAACAAAATAAAATAATGGGTGGGAGATGGTGGTGGTGGTGGTTTGGCAAAAAAGCAGGGTCAAATAAAGCACTTATCATCAATGTTAGGTTGGGATGATAGGATTAGATAAAACCTGAATCTAAGCCTAAAAGCCCTAACCCGAATGAAATTTACAGGAATTTATTGTGCAATTTATAAAAAAGTTTTCTAGGATTTTTTTTTATTATTTTGACAATTCTTGTGGTATTTTTATGTGAATCATCATCATTTATCTTACACGGTATATTTGCATTGTTTTATCGCATTTCTATCCAGTTAGTGAAAAAGCAAACACAATTTCCTTCAACTAATCCTATTCTCTTCGAGTCAAACATCTTTTAGTGTAAAGTTGCTTCTTTGATATTCAGTTTTACCTCAACCCAAAAATGTATTTCGTCTCATTACAAATCCAAGTATGTACTATTATTGACAACAGAGAACACAATATGGCGCTTCAACGATGGTGGCAGTAATAATAGTGGTGTGGTTTAGAGAGGCGGCGAAAGTCCGGAAGTGGCCTGGCATATAGTGACGTCATCCGATCTCGCGTGGCACGTTAACATTGATCGGACGACAGGGGTTTTATAAGGGGGTATGTATATAACCAACTAGCAATACACTGAAACCGTGTATAGAGAGATAGATATACAGGGGTGAAGTGGTGCGGTATGGTATGGTAGTGTGGTAGTGGTGGTGTTGGGTGGTTAGAGATGGTGATTGTATATATTACTACTACTCCTACTACTACAGGAAAAGAGCCTCAATTACAACCGTCAGATGGAGCCACTGAAAATTGAAAAAAAAAACATCCCCTTAAATGACGCCATTGTAGTATAAAACATTCATCCGTCTATTTTCATTATTATTATTATTATTATTTTTTACTTATCTATATGATAAGATCAATAACTAATGTAGGGAATAACTGGAAACCTAAATGTATTACTACAGAAAGATATAAAACTAACAGCAATAAACAAACTTTTATGATGCGTGTATAGGTTACAACATCCGTTGTTGATCGAGAGAGACCATCATTTGTTTTAGGACTCATTGCGTGCAACCGCGAAATTTCCACAAAATCTAATGACACAACAACTAACTGATATACCTACAAGATACAAGAATCTGATACCGCAACAACAATTCATTGATAACTAACCAAATACGATAATTAAAAAGATGCATAATAATGATGATAAAAATCAAACATATACTCATACAAATATGTTGAAGATAACAGATAGCAATAAAGTTGACTGTTAAACCGGGACACACCCAAGTTTCTGGGTTCAAAGATCAATGCTTTTCGGAGAGTACAGATGGATGGTGGAAAACAGAGGAGTGTAACAAAATCAACCCTCTGTAAAATAAAAATAATACAAAAAAAAACAACCATCCGGATCTCAGATTTTTTTATATATTCATATCTATGGCTAACCAACACTGTTGAGAATAAATAGAACTAATAGTTTTTTTTCCCCCCATAATCGTTTGAATTCTAACATACAGTATATGCAAAAGCAATTGAAAGCCAATATTAAACCGGGACATAAAGAGCAAAAGGAAGGGGTTGGTGATCAATATCTCCAGCTAACACATATTCTCAGTTTGAATAGTTTTTACTATGGAAAGAGACAAATGTACTATATATAACTAACATTCCATCATCTATTCCTCTCTCTAGTCCTAGCTGAATAGAAACCACCTTCATTACAACCACCACCAGCACCACAACGGTCGATTTATTATTGTCTATGTACCTACGTATGTATGTATAAGCAAAGAATGTGGATAACACAGCAAGAATGGATTGTCGATAATAAAAATAATAACAATAATCAATATACAAAGTATAAAGGATATGACTATAACAACAATACAACAACATTGGTGATGATGTCGTTGCTGCTGTTCCTGCTGTTGTCGTTGTCGTTGTTGTTGTAATGGTGGAACGAATTACAGATGGTGTTCGCAATCTCCGTAAATTCCATCTAAATACTGATCTCAGCTTGGCAGGGGCGTGGCACTAGCTCTTTTTTTTTCCACTCCAATCGAAGACCGGTTAGAAAATTTGAATTGACGCGGGTATTATCCAGGAAATTCAAGTGTGAAAAGCACATATGTGTATGGAGAATTATTGAATAAAAAATGTCTTTTGCTTTGGAGGAATGAATTATAGTTAGTAAAACTGTTAATCTTAATAGGATGTTGTTTATTTTTTTCTATACATATAGGGCTTCCTCCCGTTACAAAACGGCATAAATAATAAATTTAATCTTCTTATAAAAATTGATGAAAAATTATGATTATTCTTGAAAAATTTTGGTGTGAATTTTCTATTTTGAAATTAATTTTCTGAAAAATCTCATTGAAACAGCAGCAGACATTCGTACTTTCAGCAGGAATGACGATAGCACGCGTATCGAGCACGCCGCAAGGTCAGGTACAACAGTCAGAACCTCGGGGACAAAATGGATCGATTTCATCTCACAATAGGTCGTTTCGATGCTATTATTGTTTCTTACGGCAAATGTTGCCACTTTTTTTTGTTTTAAATTAACATTAATCTAATTAGTGGCAATTAATATACCTACACACATACATACACAAAAACAAAATGAAAACTACTAAGGAATATCTCTATGGGTGGAGATACCAAGTTAAAGAAATTCCATTCTAAATATTAACAAATCAGTAAATGTCTTAATGTCTGTTATATACAGTTAAGAAGTAAATAATTATATAGAGAGATCGAGAATAAGAGCCCGACATTTTTAGTCTCGTGTGTAGAATGATTCACAAATGGAAGCTGTGGGAATGTGTCGCACATACTCTTGGCACAGCTGTACAGAGTGCGGATCGGCGCGAGTGAGAGATTCTAGACAACCACACTACTACTATAACACCACCATCACCTCCCAAACCTCCCCCTTTACCCTTCTTTCAACCATCTCATTCCTGAACCAACAATTCAAACACAACCCCCTATTCTCAACAGCAGTTCAGGATTCCCTATAAGACCCTCAATATCACATAAAATCTATCTCTTTTTAACCAACCACCCACCTATCCTCCCTTGGCCCGCCGACCATATCGTTCACTCGTCGCATTTTCGACCTCGTTCAATTTGATGAGACTCTTCCATTTCAATCGTCGAAAATTCCTATTATTTTCTATCCATCATTAACTGTAAAACTGATTAATATGATTTTGTTTGTGTTATTTTCTTGATAAATTTAGAAATTTTAAATATAATCAAAAACTAAACATCGACGATGATTATTTTCCCCTTTGGTCGTATATGAGCAGGTTTCAGTTACGCGAAGCAAATCTAAAAATAAACACGGTATTGATCTAATGATGAAAACCAGGTTTAAGTTCCTCGTTTGGATCGTTAACATTAAAATTAAATGTTACGATGAACAGTTTGTTTTTTTTTTAATAAAAGAAAAAAAACCGTTGATAAGTAACAAAATAATTTTCCAACACTGTAACTTTCTATGAAAACGGTTCACAATGTCTACATCGTGGAGTACAGGTGATCAAACAAAATATATCAATTCTTTTGCTTTTTTTATCTAATCATAAATGTTCTAATGGGAAAAGTTGATGAAAATTTGGATAACTGAGCAAATACTTACACATATGTAGTGTGATTAAGGAATAAAAATGTAACGTTGAAAAAAATAAGAACACTACTACTACTACTTCGAATTGCTAAACTAGTTAGTTAAGATTGTTGTATGTAATTTAATTGGCTAGATTACCGATCTGTAGACATTGTCGACAAACGAAAGGTTTTAAAAAAAAATATAATCATCAGAAAGGCTTTGCAGGAAATGTCGATAGATGTCGCAGGATCGCCTCCGCACACACGATTTAGTCCAACGAACAAAACGTGGATACATAAAATCGTGACGAGGTAAGACGACGGGAGACTAAAATGCCCTTTGACCCCTATCTTGGCGGCCGCAGAAATCAATACGTTACCAAGCAAGCTCTCTGTCCGCAATGTATTGTAAGTTTTGGAATGATGTGTAATGTGTATGGGCTTATTATATTCAATAATATCCCAAAAGAAATTTGACTGATAAAGACACAAATTTATAAAGTACTATGTGTTATAGGTACATATAAAGCAACACAACACTAATAAGTTTAATTGAAATATGGTTTATTATCTGTTTTCATAATGAAATGATGAAAAATCGGGAAACGGAAGAGACCTAAACTTTATTTAATCAAATATGGAATGAATCATCAGAACATGAAAGAGAAGAAGAGGGTCTGTTGCCAACAATTCAACAACCGGCAACTACGCATTTCCTCGTTTCCCCTTTAACATTCAAGTTCCAACTGATAGAGCCCATTTGGAATTCCTGTAAGATCTCTAGTATTAACTAGAAGAAGATCGATGATTGTTTAATATGCCGCCGCCACTATGCGCCCAATACCCATCATAAAATAATTATCGAACAAATAAATGCTTTAATAACTATCTTAAAAGTGATATTATAATGAATTAACGATGAACTTTATAGTCATGTTTTTGTAATCTTTCATGATAGGATAATATTGTTTTGATGAATAATAATTGTTCATTCTTACCAACAGCAGATCTAAGTACAGCCATGGCATCCCTCCAATTCAGTTCAGGTTAAGAGAATAAAAATTTACTAAACAACAGCAACAAAAAATAATAAATAAACAACAAAATAATTAGTGATAGTATCTAAAATATAAACAACAACAACACTACTATCACCATCACTATTATATCACTTTTTCACCCCATCAGCAACCGTAGTCGTCAGCTGCTTCACTGTTTTGTTGGCCGTTCTTGTTCATTCGTTTAAGCACATCTCATCTCATCTCACACATACATACATATACATATTCACATCTATACACATACACACACGCACACCAGTACACCTATATCTTCTACCTCTGGATTCGCGTTTCGTTCGTTTTGTACAATGTTCGTCCTGCGGAACTCTCTCTGTAAAACGCAGTCAACGAGCGCAGCACCCGTCAGTGATGCACTGCGACCGCACGCTGCTAATAGGCGCCATCCGCCATGTTACCGCCTTGCTTTGATATGTGTATGCGATAGGGTAAACAGAGACGACGGGCGGCGGGTGTTGGGCGCACGCCGCCTTTGTACCCGCCACACAGAACAAGATGTGATTCTCTGTTGTGCTTTCTAAATCCATCGGGACGGTTCTTACCACCGCTACCGTTATTTTACCACCAACTTAAGCTCTCTCTACCGTGGAATATATCGATCCAAATGATCGTCCCCTTCTTGCATGTGTACTTACTATCCAACCACTACTATACATTAATGTCGTCGTCACCGTCAACGATAATGTTAATGTGGAAGTGTCGAGTGATCCGTTTAGAGATTCCATAAGAGAGGTGGCAACGGCTGCCGTAAGACGGTGGCGGAATACATCGTCAACCTTGCTCGCTCACTATCGTCGTCACTGTTCTAATTCGTTCTATCCCACTTGCATTTAGATGTTTAGTAACGTTTTTATACCTCTAAATAGTAGACGATCAACAGAAATAAAATGATAAGAGAATTTAAATGTTTCAAATCATAAAAACTGTCACAACAATAATTCTAATTTATAGACAATGTTTATCGTCTGGAAGCTGCATGTAGCCCCATTTGTTTCCCCCTTCCCCCGTACATATATCAACATATATCTTCCAATCATATTGTGTTCATCACAAATTTACATGTACATCATCAGTAAAATTATATTAAATTAGATCATCATCTATATCAAGTACATTCCAATTAACATACCAACTAAAGCTTATTTTCGCAGAAATGTTTAATGAAAGTCATTTTTTAAACGAACGAAATCTGTTTAACAAAGACAATCGACCTAATTTCATCATTAGAAAAGACCCGTTCAAATTACCACCATAATATCTATTCTGTTCTATATTCTAGATAAATTCTAGAGGAGGGTTTCTCGTCGTTCCTGGAAAGAATTCCCGGGGCGGTATATTACAACTCCACTCTACTACTACTACTACTACTACTGTTACTACAACATACTAGCCAGTGTAGCAAAGTTGTCAGTTTTCTACCCTGGTTTTGGAAATCCGACCTAACACCAGTCGTCAACCAACCAAAACTGTATACTATCGTGAGATATAAACAGAAAGAGATAGAGTGAGAAAGCTACAATTGCAGATTATACGAACCAAAGCTAATACACAAGCAATCCAGCAGCAGCTGCCGGAACAAATCTCCAGAGGTTATAGAACCAATTAAGTGTATAAAGTTGAAAATGGGAAAACTGTCTACATAAAACGATTAAAAACAAATAATTATTTAAAACAAAAATTATTAAATAGAAATTAGAATGGGGAGGATGCAAAAAAAAACAAAATAAACAATCTACTAGTGATAACAATAAAGTGACCATATATAACAGGGGTCTTGTTTGGACGATCGATTTCCCCAGGTGCGTGGATATGCACGGGAAAAGCAGTAATGACCTCGAATCGCCCTTTGTACAATATAAATGTATTGAAAGCCGCAACACCGCACACGTTCATCTGTCCTGTTATGTGTGTATCAAGTTGGAAACCAAACAATCTCACCAACTAAAACTCGTAACATAAGAACAATAATGGATGGCATAAATAATACATAATTAAATTCATTTAAATTAATGCTAATTAAATAAGTATGTATTTAAAATTTTAAATGAAATAAACTTACTAGCACACAAAAAAAAAATTAATTTTACAACCACATATATTAGCTTAATATTATTTAATTTTTGTCATAAAAAGCAAAATTATTGAAATATTTAAACAGACATTTCAATGTAGCTCTTGTAAAACTGAGTGCAACTTATTTAATCCTGCCATCTGCACGCCCATCAGGATACCTCGTTACGTTTCAACAAATTGACGACAACAATCCGCCTATTCTATGATTATTTCTATGTACCTCAACAATGTTATCTAGGCATTTTCTACCCCCCTAATGATAATAACCTTTAAGAATAATTTTAAAGTAGTTGATTTGAATATTTTCAACTTTTAAAATACGAAAAAAATTAGCAGATATTTGCGGTAATACCCGGCGCATCCACCATTTTTCCATTACAGTTGAAAATTACAATAATTTTTATTCATAAATTATAGTCAAGATTGGAATTAAGTAGCAGTTTTACTGCAGTTGCTGAATTTCAACAAATCAAACATATCGAATATTAGATCCATATATATAAATATAAAATATATCAAGAAAATAAAATGAATAAAATCAAGAAACATTGGATCGAAAGAAAATTACCCTTCTCTCGTTTAACTATTGATTTTCGTCCTACAGCAAAGTTGCTTTTGCGACGCAATAATTTCACGATACCCTCCTCCACATCCCCTTTCTATTCCTATATATATTCACATCTACATTCCCCCGGCCTTTCTGTCACCCCTCATACTACCCACCTATCAAACCATACCCTGGGTCCACCAACCACACCACCACCACCACCACCAATCCCACTATCACCACCACCCGAAAACGATCCATACTGAGGAGGAGATGAACAAACAATTGAGATAAAATTTAGAGTTAAAAAAAATAATTATAACAATAAATAAATAAATTGTTGTCTCTTGACAACAGGAACTATAATAATAATAATAATAATAATCATAACAACAAACTTATATAGGTACGAAATTTGTACAACAGAAAAACATGTACGCAACAAGGTCATAATGGACAAATTATAAATTAAATTATCTTATCACTATGTAATGGTGCTTCATTTTAATTTTAATAAAACAAAAATAAAATGAATAAAATACAAATAAGAACTAAGGTGTGGCAAACAACCGAAACCATTTTTAAAAAAAGGTCAACACTGTACCTACTATGTACATTTTCGAATTAAAACAATAAAATGTGAAAAATTGTTTAAATAATAATCAATTGACAGACAGGTGATAAAAATGGCATACCTTTCTGTAGCAACATTGGAAAACCAGTAATTATAAAAACGAATAATTTGGAAATACTTCTTCAGTCAATTTTCTTCTACAGTTTCGTTTCTTTTTTATATCAAACGTCAGCAAGTCTAATAAACGACAAAACAAAATATACACACACACACACAGAACGATTTTCATCAATATTACTATAAAAATATCTACAAGGACACAAATTTATCCTACACACAAATATAGCACAGTAAGTAATTTTCCACACAACATTTTTTTCGTATCTATCTATCTATTTATCTATCTATCTCTCAAATTTTTATTGTAACAAATTATTGTTCCGCTACATGCTAATTGTTTCAAATAACTCACAATATAATTTTTTTTAAATAATAATAAAACAATTCCATTTTTGACATGATGATGATGATTATACACCCAACAATCATTCATTATTTGTAAAATTTAAAAAAAAACATTTCCATATAAAATAAAATCTTTGTTAATAAACACATATACATACATACAAACATATTATGAGTATGTATTTTGTTCCAGTCATGAAGTTGTTTCAGGTTGGAATTGATCCGGAAAAGTGGCAACAACGCTAAATGTTAAAGAAGCGTTCACACCACGACAATGTTGAAATATAATTTCAAAAGCCCACCTCAATAAAACAACAACACAACACACACACACACACATATCTCTAAATAAAAACTTAAATATAACTCGCATAACTAAGTAAACGAATGATGATGATGATGACGATGATGATAATGATCGTTCTGATGAAATAAAGCAATGAATACTAAAAATATACATAATGGTATTTATTAAAATAGTAGAGGAGGAAATCTGTTGGCTAATAAAATTATACCAGACAATAATTATTAAGAAGATTTAATTAATTTTAAACATGATGAGGAATTTTTTATTTGAAATTATTCATAATTGCATCACTTTTTTTTTTAAATAATAATAAAAATAAAAACCACATCAAAAAAAAACAAAAAATAATTTTAAATAAATAATAAGGTACAATCTTCTTGACGCTATCCTATTGTAATAGAACCCGTATAGTAAATATGCGATGAAGAGGAGAGCAAGCGCATCAATTTTTCCTCTTGCCCCTTTGATATGTCTACTTGTACCCTGCCTGACTGCCTTCTCTCTATATGTTGTTGCTGCTGCTGCTGCCTGCTATTACTACTACTACTACGACTACCACTACTTCGACTCCAACACATTGAAACGATGAACAACAACTTGTTGCATGCTCTGGTGTACTTTTCCCACCGAAACCAGCCGGCAAATAGCAGAATTCCATAGATATCATCGCCTATTATGGCGCTTAACATGGAGAGGACTATGTGGTTGTCGATTGTCGTCAGAAAGAAGAGAAGAGAGATGAAGAAGCTCAAACTCAACTTTCAGGAGAACCAATCGTTAAACGAGCATACTATCGTATATACATACTTAACACTATCAAGATCGTTAATAAATGAGTGTATAGAACGAGTAAACAAGAAAAGTTACTGAGATTATTATAGAATAAATTTCAAAAAAATTTTTTTCAGGATATTTGAAATAGTTGCAGGCAATTGTTGAATTATAGAAGAATGAAATTTTTGCACTAATAGAAATTTACACATTGTCAATATTAATACGTTACTTGACCCATCACAAGATCGAGATAAGATTATAGAGTATAATCTTACGTTTAAATAAAGAAGGTACAGTAGAGGCCCGCTTAACCGACCTTTGACCAACCGCAATTTTCGGATTATCCGATCTTTGTCTCCACTTTATCAATCGCCGAGCTCGGATTAGCCGATTTTTTTAAACACATTTTGCATGCGGTTACACCATGACACATTATAAAATAAGATAAATAGGTACATGAATGTGGTGTTCTAGTAAGGGTGAACAATTTTTTTAAAAATAGTCCATCGACTTTACCGTTTAGTTAAAGACGGCGGCCGACTTCGTTGTGGCACAAGCGCGGCTGTATATCTAAGACCGCCACTAAATATGTAGGTACTGTTCATGATAATACTATTTTTAAGGGCAAAATATATACAGAGTGTCCTGTAAATAGCGAAACAATTTGTACGATTCATCACTCATACTATTTCTATTTGTAATGTTATCAAACCTCATTCATTGTGTTTTATTGAGTACGTTTCTTGACTGAGGTATACAGTGAACCCTTCTATAACACGGTCTACCTATTATGCAAAGCAAAAAATTTACGTTCGCCCTCCTATAACTAATCTATCTACAATCAACTATTCTATAGCTTGGCACTCTCATAGTTACGTCGTGCGAATTATAATCGCATTACAAAGGGATTGATTGTAAAAAATCAAACTCAAAATTAGAATTTTGAAATATTTGAGAAAAGAAACGCTAATGAATGGACATCTTAAATGTTCTTTAAGCAAAAAAAAAACAAAAACAAAAACTCAACACATTCAAATCCATACATTAACATTTCAAATTTTGTGATGATTGTTACTTTTTTCTATTAGACAGCTAGCAAAAACATGTACGACTGCAAAACGATAGAGAATTTGATAGGAATCAAGCCGACAAAATGTTGATACGACAAGTGTTTTGACATTATGTTATGGATATTGAATGAATACTGAAAATAGAATTAGAAAACTAACTATACTCTATCTATTCTGGCTCGGCTAACTTGACTTTATATTAAACATGGAAAAGATGATATCTGTTGAAGTAGGTGCTAACGCAGCCTTCAGAATTGACGTGTTAAAAAAAAAAACGTTTCTTTTTGAGAATAAATAAACATGCGCGAATTTCAAATTTTTCCGGTAGTGTCGAAATTTAATAAAGTAATAGTCATACTAAAAATAAAGGCTTATTTACTTTTTTTTCCGTCCTAATCATGTCATTTTTCACTTTTTAAATTACGACACTATAAATTAGAAATTTTCAAATCCTCCAAAATTATTTTTATTTTTCTATTTTGCAAAATCAAACAACAATCTCAATGGAAATTTTTTTTGGTAAAATTCGCATTAGTTTATTGTTTAAGAATTCATTTAAATTTAAAATTACATTACGTATTTTTATAATCAATTTTTTTTTGTACATTATTTGTTTTGCATTTTGTAAATTCTTTAAACATTGGCCGTTTTTATTTTGTCTGCTTTTAAACACTTTTGTTGTTTTTTTTTTATTTCCTACAAATTTTGAATTTTGCAAGTTCGTATTTAGCATAGATACAATTACGTCATCTACTTATTTAAATATTTCAAACAAATTTTCCATTAAATATATCATAAAATGATGATACTATACCTATTTTTTTTTTATTATTATTTTTGTATAAAAACAAAGGAGAGGGAAAAGACACGTTGATAATTATCCATTGGACAATAGAATAATAGAAACTGTTTTATAAAAATGAAAAAAAAAACAACAACACTACAATTACTCAATATATTATTCATAGTCAATTTGAAAATGGTAGAGAAATCAATTGTACGTATAATTTACAGTACAAAGAATTCTACCGCCATCTTTAATAATATGTATCGAAAGAAATTTATAATAATCGATTTTTATTTTAAACAAAGACTGTATTTTCACATCATATTAACAGTTGAAAATTTTCGAAAATTTCAATCTAAAACGGATAAATTTGGCATATTCATATTGTCTCAGTAACAACCATCGTCGTCGTTCTACAAATATACAGATATGCCTATAATTCAATTGAAGCAATACCAACTTTATAAAACTAGTAGAAATTTCACAATAAAGATGCCACATAAACAAATATGTAAATTAATGTAAGTATATAAAGAGCATAATGGAATGTATAAAGTGTTAAATTAAACTTTTCGTCACTAGATTTCGCCAGTGATTAATCATAAACATTTATTAATAAAATCGATAAATATAATTATTTCTTATGTTTATTCAATTTGAATTAAAGATGAACTATGGAACTAACAATAGAATTATTTAAACGGGAAAAAGTTGTTCATACAATAGAGAGAAAAAAAAACCAGCAGGAAATATTGATAATTATATTGTTTTATCAAGGAAAATTCTTCATTTAATTGGCAAAAAATTCGAATTAATTAGAATAACGAAAAAAAATTGATAAAAATACACCACCTCCCCCACACATTTTCGTATATAACAAATACCCGATTTAATTTGTAACTAAAATTAAAAAAAAAGTTATAATACAATAAACTCACCGCCTCCAGAGAAACACCGGTTATCTGCCATGCTTCCAGGTTCGTTGGTGCTCCATTCGAACCTGTATAATAATAAAAACCATCATTATGATTATTTTTAAATAAATATTTGTGTCATTTCTTTATAAAAATCAAAAAATAAAAATACTGTTAGATTATTTATTTATGAATAATTGTTTTAAAATATCCATCAAAGCATTTGAAATATGTACACTCAATTAAAATCAATATATCCCCCATTATCCACCAATCTAGAACAAAATGGAAAAGAAAGACTGACGATGAGAGAAGATATTATTGGTATAATACAATCAATAAATAAGCACGTAATTATTACAATTAAAAAAAAAAAAATTATCATTCAAACTAATCGATATGTAGACATCTTTTAGTTGTGTTATCAGTAAAGTTTATAGAATAACACCCAAAAATTAGATATACAATGGAACACGTGATCTTATTATTGTTGTTATTATTATTATTATTATTATTATTAAACTATAATGGCCTTGATAATAGTAATAATAATAATTATTAAAAACGATAATAAATAGAATTATGTGTGTGTGTTTTAAAATTACGAAAAGCTAATAAATAAAATAGAATTTGTTCGTGAATATTAAAATTTCCACCATTTTTGCGGAACTTTTTGTTTGTTCCGTTGATGTTTACTATTGTTGAATTAAAAGTCAATAGAATTTTAGTTTAATTTAAACAAAGATCATTATTGTTACCTTAAATTCTTTCAGATTTTTCTAGAATAATATAATTATTAAATTGAAAAAAAATTGTACGAATGACGTCTAAAATATTGACAACTAATCGAAAACTAAATATCGAAACTAGGAAATTATATAACGATTAGAAAAATGTTGATATTTTCATAAAATAGAAGTAGGTAATTTATAAATAGAGAAACTATCACACAATAAGCAGTTTAGTATCAAAGAAAACAAAAAAAATAATAATAAATGAACCACTGGTACCTAGTCGCGCGCCTTCATCTGATTTGACTTTTTAAAAATAGTAAAAACAACAGTTTCAACATCGACATTTATTCCAAATTTCATCGATGTATAGGTAGACAAGCAAAAATAAATTAAATTAAAAAAAAAATTAATACATCCTATATAATTTAAATTGGTCGACTTGGCTTTAACCGTTTGAGGGTCAAAAGATCGCGCGCCTTCTTCCGTCCAATGTCTGAAATTACGGGCGCAAGTTGTTGTAGCGTGTTTTTATTTTTACCGTTCGAGTCAAAGGCAAATGCAATAGAAGTAATCACGCTGTATATCGCACAGGAAACTAAACAGTTTGTAATGAAACCGTAGGTACTAAACGTTTCAGTTTTAAAAAGGTTTCAACTATGTATGTAGGTACAAGCTGTTTTTCTTTTACAGACAACAAGTACCTGAATCTGGTAGTTTTAGGAATTGAACGAGTTTAATTGAAAGCTAAAAATCAAATTAAATCGTTGTAACGCTTGGTCAAGTGACCGTAACACGTTAGCAATGTGTTCAAGAAGTCTCGAGTTCTGATCCTGGTGGAAGAACATCTTCTAGCTGAAATTTGCTTGCTTTCAATTAAAATCTTTCATTTACATAAAATTTGAACGGCTATTTTCTCAGGGAAGTATCTACTAGATAGTGCCTGTACACTGAAAAGTGTTTATTGATACTGACAACCTTAAGCAAGAAGTACTGGAAACTCAACAATTTTCCTGATTTATAACTCCTATTATGAGACGATGCTTTTTTTTTTAAAAATTATCTGTGGTTTTAGATAGAAGCAACCAGAAGAGATAAGTTGTCAGTGTATAGAAACAAAACACAAAAATATGTTATTAAACAGATAGATAAATACATCAAAAACATATTCGTTATCTTGGTTTGCACTACACGTATGTTTAATTAAAAATCTTATACAGGGCCATTTTATATAGGCACCTACGTGTTTTGAAAATGTCCGCGGGCCAAACCCTTGCTATAGAATATGTTTACACTTGTGTGCTTTCCCATACGTCAAATACACGCGCCTGACAAACATCGCATGATAGTCCGCGTAATGCAGGATTAAGACGTTATGGCTTCCTGTTGGTTCCCACTTTGTAGAATTCAAAAAATTGTATATTGCGTAACTAGGGTTGAAACCGAGTAATTTCAGGTGAGTGGAAAATTGACTGCCGCAATCGCGAAACATCTGAAATCACGTTTCATCCCAAGTTGCACACTATATTTTTCATACTCTGTACAACAACTGTCAACGTTAATAATAAATAAATGATACAATAACAAAGCTGAAATAGCATCCGAAACCGGGATGAAATAAACTTTTTTCTTCTCTGCAGATGGATTTGATTTCAACCCGCTATTAGGCATTGGTCTGAAATCGGCTCGTTTTGACTGAAACTTGTAGTATCCATACAGAAGTTATACAATTTTTACTTTTTACATATTTTCGGTTTAGCCATGGGCCCTGAAGTCTGTGTTCTTCGACTCCCGGCTTAATCCGGTGATTTTGCACACGTCAACGCTTTGACAGTTAACAGATGCTTACGTCTATAGGTGTATGTGTGTGTTCGCGCTTAACGATTCGTTTTATCGATGTACGTTTCACGGGAAATTTAAAATGAAGGAAGACAATATTACAAATGAAATAAATGAATACTAAGATTTCTATGTTATACCAAGAGATTTGTACCAGTTGAAAGATGGCTCGGCCCGTTCAGACGGATACAACGGTCGTTTTTAGAGCCAGAATTTCGGTAGATCAATTACTTTTAGTTTTAATAATATGAAAATTTACCTATTTATTTATTTATTTATTTTTTTTTTTTTTATTTTATGCGGCATCAGCTACTAGGGCTATTAGCCGCGTGTTTCTATTTAGTTGCAAAGTAGATCATAGTCTACATGTTTGGTTTATCTATCACAGGTATTGTATCACAGGTATTGTATCACAGGTTTTGTATCACAGGTATTGTATCACAGATGGACGTCTTAGTGACAGTTGTATAAATAAAATAGGTGTAAGCACAAATCAACGAAAAGAGAAAAACAAAAAAGACGAATAGATAAGACAGATAATAAACTAGTATACAAAAAATTAAATAATTGACGAAACATAGTATTTACACATCACAAACGTTGAAACAAGCCGGTGTCTTTTAGGAATTCGATTATGTTTGAGATGCCTTGCGGTGTGTTAAGCTGCTCAAACATACTATCCTCTCTTATATTGAGTCGTTGACGGGTTCTTTCGAATACGGCACATTGGTAGAGTAGATGGCCCACTGTAAGGCGTTCTCTGCAGGCACTGCATTGCGGCGCCTCCCCACCGATCAATAGGTGGCTCGATGTAAGTGCAGTATGGCCCAACCGTATACGGGTCAGAACAACACGTTCCCGCCTCGGGAGTGCAATTGGGCACCTCCATCTGTCAATTGTTGGCTTCACCGCTCGTAATCTTGTTTCGGATTGGCTCCAATCGTTTTGCCAGGACTTGTCCAGTAATAACCTTATATGTCTTTTAGCATCGTCAGGTGTAGACAGCCCCACCATAATCTGTTGGCTATCCCCTGCCGCAGCACGAGCTGCCATGTCCGCCAATTCATTCCCCCCGATGCCTACATGACTGGGAACCCAGATGAAGGTGATGATTATTCCGCTAACCTGGATGTGGTGCAGCAGGGACAAAACCATCAAGACTAGTGGATTGTGTACATGTAGCTTTTCCAACCCTTGAATCGCACTAAGGGAATCGCTAATAATGAGAAACGACCGTGCGTTCGATCCTAAGTAAGAGAACAGGAGAGCCTGCCAAATGGCATACAATTCAGCAGTAAAAATCGACGAATTGGCAGATAAGCGCCAGGAGTGGGTTGTGTCACCCACAGCAAACGCACTTCCTACACCCTCGTCTGTTTTAGACCCATCGGTATATATGGCTTGTCTCGATTCGTATCTTTGTAGTGCCTCTAGAAAATAGGATCTCAGAGCAGCAGGAGGTAGATTCATTTTTGAAACATGTGTCATAGAGAGGTCCACGACGGGTCCTCGAATGATCCATGGGGGTACTTCACTGGGACCGTAAGGAAGTACTCTGTCAAGGCGACACTGTAACACCTCTAGCAGTTCTTGGCCTCGAATACCGGAGGGTCTGGTGATAGTTGGTCTTTCCTCATACTGTCGTCTATTATGGAATACTATCTCATAGTTTGGGTGACTCGGCTGACCACGTATGTTGATTAAATAATTTAGTAGCATACGGTTTCTGCGATGTTGCAGGGGAGGAATCCCTGTTTCAGTGCAAATACTAATGACAGGGCTTGTGCGAAAGGCGCCAATCGCGTATCTGATGCCAGCGTGATGGATTGGGTCAAGGCGTTTCAGTAGGGATCTCCTAGCCGAACCGTAGGCCACGCAACCGTAGTCGAGCTTGCTCAGCACTTGAGCCTTGTATATGCTCAACAGTGTGTCAGTTTCGGCTCCCCATCGTGTGCTTGATAGACACTTGATCACATTCAGGGCCGTTTTACATCTCGTGATCAGGCCGTTTATGTGGTTACGCCATGTAAGCTTACTATCAAAAGTCAGGCCCAGAAACTTGACGCTTGGGTGACAAGTAATTCTATTGCTGCCCAAATAGATGCGGGGGTCTTCATGAGGTCGTCGTAGTCTACAGAAATGTACGCAAGATGTTTTAACGGGTGAAAACTTGAAGCCTACAGAACGGGCGTTTTCATTGACTTGATTTATTGCGCTCTGTAATGTGCTTGTTATCGCTTCTATGGTTCTCCCAGATGTGAAAATTGCAAGGTCATCGACATACAGACATTTACCCACCGGGGGGGGGAAGAGAGTCAGCAATACAGTTCACTGCAATAGAAAATAACGTGACACTTAGCGTAGAACCTTGAGGAACACCGTTTTCGAGTACTCTAGGCGAAGACAGACATTCCCCAATACGAACGCGGAAACTTCGATCAGCTAAAAACGACTGCACAAAGGTGGGGAGATGTCCACGGAATCCCCAGTCGTGGAGCTTTCTTAAGATCCCATACCTCCAGGTCATGTCGTATGCCTTTTCGAGATCAAAAAATACAGTCACCAAATGTTGCCTTAAACGGAAACTTTCTTGAATTGCGTTCTCGAGGTAGACTAGATGATCTGTCGTGGAGCGGCGTCTTCTAAAGCCGGCCTGAAATGGCGCGACATACCCGTGAGCCTCCAAACACCACGTCAGCCGTGCATTAACCATCTTTTCCAGGACTTTACTTAAACAGCATGTCAGACTAATAGGCCTGTAACTTGAGGGTCTACTAGGGTCCTTTCCATTTTTGAGGAACGGTATTATTATAGCTTCTCTCCATTGTGCGGGGTAGTAGCCCTCTTCCCATATCCTGTTGAATATGTCCAGCACGCTGGCAATTAAATTATTTATTATTTTGGTTGCTTTCTAGGAAAGAAATTTGCAAAGCGAATCGATTCATGGAGCACACCTTCCACATGTATCATTATAATGAAGCCTGGAGACAATGCAACAACTCTCTAGAATTGATCGAAAATTATAGAACCTAACTCATGTAGCGAGACGCTAATCATAAAGTCTACAAGCTCCTGCTTGTATCGACAATAAGAAGAAACTTTTCGATGATTCTTAATTCGATGTTAGTCAGTATTGTTTCCTGGAATCTATTATTTTAATTTGTGGTTTTCAAAAGTTTGTCTAAGCGGTCTTTAGATTTCATTGTGAATGTTTGAAAAAGAAGAGTCACTGCTTTACCCGATATGATGACATTTAGACTCATAGGGAACAAACAAGCCTCAATTAGTCTTATAACTCTCGAATAAGTTGGAGTGAGATCGAACGAAAATAGGCAGTCGGAGGGTTTCTTTCGATCTCACCTCAACTTAACTGAAAGTGATAGAACTGACAATGAGTGAGGCTTGTTTTTTCCCCGATGCACCTGGATGTGATAATATTACTGTTTAACAACATCGTATAGAAACAACGCGAAATTAAACAAACCGACCACTAATTATCTTACAAGAATCACATGTGTCAATAAAGCCTTTGACGGATGACAAAAACGCACTCGTGTAATCATAGCTTTAATAAGTTTACATTTGTGTGTATTTATGTTTCAAATAAAGCAACGTCAAGTCGACCAAATCAAAATAGATGGAATATGTTTTGTTATTTTCAAAATTGCAATTTATTTTCAAAAATATATCTACGTACGGATTATAATCGACTTATTATTTTTTTTGTTACTGATAACATTAATTATTTATTTAAAAAAAAATTTACAAAAATTAGTGTTATTTCAATTTGAACAACATTGGTACAGGTCAAGATCTTCACCCAATAAATACAAAATAAAGTAGAAATCTGTAAAATCAACCGATACGTATACAAAACAAAAAACAAAAAAACAACAGAAAACACAGCCAACTTTACACCATCTTTTAAATAAATAATTTTCGATCTATTCAAGGGCTAAAATAGAAACCTCATCTTTGTCTAAAAACACTCTCAAATGTACAGTCAATATCAAAAGTTTTTATTTCAACTACTACTACTGCTACTCAAGACGATCAGACGACACACCAACAACAACAACAAAATAGTATAAAATAGAGAGAGGATCAATGTAACATATGTATGTATAAAGTATACATACGAACAACAAACAACAACAAAACAACACACACACACCTGGCATCCTAAAATTAAATATGGCCTACTTAGACGTCGATCCGTCCATCCCACGGAAATATCGTCTATACATACGTAATTAAATATGAATTTATCAACGATTTGTAGGTGGAAAAGCCAAAAAAAAAAACAGCAATCCATTAGTAACGACTAGAAACATTTCAAAAAATAAGAATAAATTGTAGAAACTTTCCTCGTTACCTAATTGGACGGATTAATTGAGGAAAAAAAACTATTAATTCGGTCACGTGATACCGTTTTTTTTTTTGATATTTTTAGCAAATAGAATAAAAGTATACAATATGATGGAAGTGTCTACAGGAACGACAATTTTCTTTTTTTTTTGGTGGTGGTGGTGGATAATTGATATTCAATTGTTTTCATAGTTGCCTAGATTTATCCATGATTTCCTATTAATCTAACAATTTGCTATAATAAAAACTTATTGCGATAAAAGCTAAATTAACCGACATATTGGAAGATTAATTAAGCAAAACATGAATGTAATGGTATTTTTTGTTATATACGGATAACTTACCTTTTTAAATCTACACGATTCCAGGACGATGAAATTGTCCTGTAAATATTTTAAAATAATCGAAAATATCCCACATATGATCGTGATAATGGTGGTACTGTTGATGTTGGCATTCCCGAAATTAAATTTAACAATAAAAAAAATCGGTTTTTTTTTATGGAATCGGTTAAAAGTTGTAATTCACAAGAGAAAAACCATGGAGAAAGATGGCGACCGCCCGCCAGTTGGATTATTTTCTTTCACGGTCATTTCGGCCTTCGATACACGATGCAGAATTTACAACACACAATTGTGTAGAATCAAAACCACTTATTGAAATACCAATATTTCCCTTTTTCAAAAACAAATAAAACAAGAAATATATTCGAACTATGATCGTTGTTTAAATTGATTTAATAATAAAAACACAAATCGTACACAATTTTCGTTAATTTTTGTTATATATCTTTCTTTTTTTTTGTTGAGGTATAAATAAGGTCCAGACACACTTGTATTAGTTGAACCGTACCGACAAAGTTGACATGCGTTCACCGACAATCACACAGATTGATCTACTTTGTAAATGTTGTTTTGCATAGAGAGAAGAGAGCAGGATGTAGTAAAGGCAACACAACAAGCGAGTTGTGTATTATGTGTATATGGATTGTTCAACGACATACGTAAGTGACAGGCCTGTCGGGAAATCGGCTGTTGAACAGTGGGAAAATAAACAAACTATTATACCGGCTCAATAGCGCGCGAAACCGCCCTCTGGTTTATACCGCCCAGAAAAAAAAACAACAACCATAACTGTCCTAATTTATTTTTATTTTACACGATACCCATATCAACAACAACAACAACAACAACAGACGTATCTTAATATTAATTAGCGAAATTTTAATGAAACTCAAAATAAGATTACTTATAATTAGCGAAAAATCCACGATTATCATTAATCAATCCAATTAATTAGAAACAAATTTACGTAAATCTAACAAATTATAAACAACGAAATTTTAAAATTAATCGACAATTAATCAACAATAATCAACACACCATTAATTAATACGCCATGATTAAACAAAAGACAATCAATTACAACACAGCATACTTGATCTAATTTTAATAATAATAATAAATAAACATAAATATTGATAATTTATAAAAATATTATAATTTTTACAAAAAAATAATTGTTTTGTTCTACTTTTATTTTTATTTTTTTAATTGTTACAAATAAATGATACGATTGGCATTAAAAAAGAGCTTCCAACATTTATTTTTAAATATCTCCATTACACGCTGTGGAATTATATTGTTTAGTGGAAATTGACTCAATTTTGTTTAAGGGTGTTGACATCAGATGGCAGCACTTGACTGTTTGTTGATGTTTGATGTTGTTTGACGACCGCGTGGTTTCTATGACGTCATTATTAATCTCCCACAGCGCGCACGGCACACTTGTCATGAAAATGTTTTTTTCTTTTTTATATTTATTATTCGTATTATAAAAAGGATATTTGATTTGTTTCCGGTGAATTTTGCCCGGTAAATTATGATTTTTTTTTTGGGTTTCGTTTAATGGAACGTAACGAATTTGTTCATTTAACCGTAGAAATGTATGTTTTTCTTATAGTAGAAATTTGGATTTTTTCAATTGTTTTAACAATTAACAATTAAATACGATTTTTGAATGGAAGGTGGATTTTATTTCTTTCAATTCGTTTCTTTGCGATTTTAAGTTTTGTTATTCGTTAGATTTGTTCGAAATTTATTTGTTATTTTAAGCTAAATTTGCGTTTATTTTTAGTAGGAATCGTTTATAACGAATTACGTTGTAATTATTAACATTTAAATAAAGCGAATCTTTTCCGTGTTCAAGGAAATACCAACAAATACTTTCTAAATTATTGTATTTCTAAGAATTTAATAAATTCTCAACATTTGGTTATAAATAACGTTGAAATTATTGAATTAGGAACGGTTTAAGCACTATTGGTTCGATTTCGTTCGAAAATAGCGACATTCCGGAATACCAGATTGTGTTTAAATTAACAAAATGCGTCTTTAATTGTGCTCATTGTACTACGTAGGGCCATCAAGAGGAGCGAAATGATGGGGTGAAACTCCGCAGGCCCGAGCCTCAACATGTTTTTTACTTGGAGCCCACAAATTTTTCATGTGGGCTTGGCGGCTATATGTCTTCCGACACCGCTGCTCCTACAGAACGACATCCTGCAGCACGGTTTAGCTCTCATGTAACACGGCAATTTAAAACACGGTTTCTCATTAACACGATAAGAAAATTGCGGAAACTTTTGTGTAACATTTCTCGTGTACTTTAAATGTATGTATGTATCTTTGAAAGGGGCTCAGAAGACACACACCTATTTCTTTAATTAAATTTGAAATTGAAAGAAAATCTTCAATATACAATTTTATCAAAACAATTATGTACGGGACAAACATTTATAGGGGGCTTCAGTCCACTCCAGAGTCGTTATAGCATGCCGTTCTTTGTATAAGCGGGCCCTGGCGCATATATCTACTAGAGACAGTCAAAGAAGAAGGTGAATTCAATAAAACACTTGCGACTAGTTTATTCTAATTTGTTGATATTGCCACATTATTGAATAATGAACTTGTATTTTGTTGAATGAAATTTCATTATAAAATTACACATTAAATAACATACAAATTATAAATCTTCACATTATAATTAAAAAATCACAATTTTATAAGTACGCAAAGCTACAATATTTTTATAACAAATTTCTACCTAAATTTACACATATATTTTACAAAGAAAATCAAGATTTCTACAAAACAAATCAGTCATTTTATACTAATTCTTATAACTAATCATCTAGGAACAGTTGGAATGATTCAAATTATAACAAAATAAATAAATTATACACAAACAAACAATTATTTAAACTGTATGAACGCCACCAGGTTGATGATTATTCTCTTCATTAGTCTCTTGTATATTACCATTACTTAAATTTTCATTTTCTATTATATCTTCATCTAAACATTCATTATCAGGTAGGGCTTCTAGCGCTTTCTGTATAGGTTCAGGACTGACTAATAAATTACTCCACCAATGTGAAAAAGCCCCTTTAGCTTGTGAAATTGCACCACCTAAACAATTACAATTTTACAAATTTATTATAACAATAAAAACAAAAAAATTATTCTAACCAACTGCTTTACTAGTTGTAGCAACAGCACGTCCAGTACTAGCCATAGCTTGATTCAATTTCCTTCCACCATCCGTATTTTGCATTGTGCTGAAAATTTATTTATTATAGAAAAGAAGAACGACAGTTTGTAATTAATTACTGTGATAAACGCAATTTCATATCGGCTACTGATAATTGTCCAGCAAACGGATGGCCAGGATTTACATCTAAAATACCCGGATTTATACTACTCAACCATATTTTATAATTATGTGTTTCACGCCAATTTGAAATGAAATTTCCATTGAAATGTTCAATTTCTCTGGAATTATCTGGAAAATACCAATAAATACACTCAACAATTACTACGAAAAAACCAAATAAAACCTTGTAGAAGTGATGTACGTAAAAGGCATAATAAATAAATACGAAATTGTGTTCGTATCCATTCATCACCACCCTCCCAACCAACACCATCTAAAAATACATCATGCCTTTCCTCTGATACATGTTTAACAATATAATCAGCAAAACGTAAATCTTCAGTTGTTAAATGTAGATATTTACGTAATTCCATATCTTGACATTCAATACGACCATTATCAATATCAATTAATACATCATATAACTGATTTTTTTGTTTAAATAGAATATTTGTTGCACCAACAATATAACCACGCACATTTAAATCATTTAATAAATCTAAATATGGTAATGATAGATACGGTAATAATAGATAACCTTTTGTGAAAATTGTTAATGGGAAACCACATGATAATGTACTTAATTGTGATAAATATGTCATATTTTGTAAATTATCAGCAATTGTATCTGTACTTAAATCTCTTTGTAAACTATCATTTTTACCATTTACTAATTTTTCTGTAATTTCTGTACCAATTTCTGTTATAATTCTATTTTGTTCTAATTTATCAATATTATCATAATGTTCAATCTCTTTACCATTAATTTCACAATTATTACTAATAATTGTTATATTCTGGTTTGTATTATCAATATTTTCAATTGTTTTTTGTGATTTTATTGGTGTTGTATTTTGTGATAAATCATCATCATCATCATCATTATCATTATCATCAGAGAATTCGGGCATTGGTGACATTGGTCGTGATAAACGTATACATGATGATTGATTTAAACCTTTTTCAATCATTTCAGGTAATAATGAGATTAATGTTAATATTGTTGAACTAAGTGGATGTACTGGTGATTTATAAAATATCACACGTCTCTCTAATAATAATAATTTAAATAATAATACGGCTTTATGTCGCCAATGTAGAACGAAATCACGTGCTGAAAGACCTAAAATTCCAACTAATTACAAACGAAATTATCTACAGTATACACCAGCCAAAGATATTAGAATCTTTATATTCCATTTATTTGTGAATTAAACTAGACAATTAAATTATCAACTCTCCCACTGAAGACAGAATTCTTCACGTGTTTCATACAAGTGAATCTGACAGTTCTATTCCCCTTAAAACATGAACCAAGATTACGTAGGAGGTTCGCCTACGCAGCAAAACCCACTCAAACCGCCCTTGTTATTTATCAATAGGGGAGCGTCATTCATATTGTGATAAATTCTTATTTCTATCAATATCCTCATTTCCAAATGACCTACAAGACTAACTTCGTTGTTAAAATCAGGGATATATGAAGAAGCGCATATCTTTGGCTGGGACAGGCTGTATATTTTAAAAGAAGCACAAACAAACCAACAAATAACTGTTGTTGGAAATCGTTTTGTAATAAAACCGAATTTAAATGATGATAAGTATCTTCCAATATTGTTACTTTACTAAAATCACCCTCATCAAAATAAGCATGTGTTATTAATGACATTTTCACTTGTATTTGTCCATATAGTGGTATTTTACTTAATACACATACAGATTTCTGTACAGTCCCTCTAGTCATATCTGATGTACGATTTTTAATCTTTTCAATTGGTATTTGACGAAAACATGATATACCAAATACAGTTTGTTTACGATTTGTTAAACTTGGTAAATGAAAATAAACTGTATCTTCATCGAAATTATGTGCACCATCTGGTAATGCTAATGTTGGTAAATATTTCCATCCTGGTGGACATTCATTTGGACTACCCGGAACTAAAGCAGGGAATGAATATTCGACCTATGATGCACATAAAAAAAAATTGTGTTATTAACAATATTTTAGATTTTATTAGAATTATTGTGATGTCTACCTGACAACCTTTTTTATGATGAAATCCCACAACAATTACGTAAAGTATAGGACCGTCTTGATTGTCCATAATCATGGATTTTTACGAAAATTTGAAAATATTGGATTTTAATCAAAATTTGACAACTAGATGACAGCAATTCTAACCTTACACGAAGCAGTCTAGGGACTTTTTCTAATAATGTTGGTGTCAATTATTAATTAAAATAAGAATAATAATAAATAAACAATAAATGAGGAGAAAAAGAATTTAAGGTTGTAGGGCGATATACCTGACCCCTACAACCGAATTTAAACAGGAAAATCAATTTATTTTCGAATAATTTCCAATAAAATCGCGAATATGTAATGAATTTGTAAGTCAAACAGTGCTACCAACACAACCTCCTATATAATTTAACACCATTTATTTAGAACAATATACTTGATTTTGAGTATTTATTCAATAATTTGCGTCACTAAGCGTTAGTTTCTTAAATTTTGGTAAAAATATGCCATGATCTCTATTAATTGTGCGTGTTTTATGGATAGATTTGTAAAAAAATTTGAGGTTATAAAAAACTAAAAGTCCCCAGAACTATATCATCTGTCAATTGTCAACTAGTGTTTGTAAACAAACGTTGACGACTATTCAGAAAGAAAAACAACTTTAATATAAACCCCTTAATTAGTATATTTTGTTCGTGTTTTCCAATAGTTTCAGCACAAATTACAATGGCGAAAAATTTCGATAATCCATATCCTGATTATACGGAGCAAATTGCATCAAAATTCATCGAAAATGGCAATGTAAAATTGCCGATATTTCACTTGAAAAAAACTACTACAATATCACTATTTTAGATTAAAGATGATTGTAATCTTATTGGTAAAATCGAGGAGAAATTTGAAATAATTAGACAACAATTGTTGAATTTGGAATATCGTGATTATTCAGTTTATACTGGGACATCAGGTGTTGCTTTATTGTATTTAAAGAAATTCGGTGATACTAAAGAGAATTTAGAAGTTTGTAGCAATTACATTCTTTTTTATCGATATAAGAGTGTTGGTATTTCATTTTTAGATTGTCAAAAGTTTGTTACAATTGAATCAGTTGAAGAGTCGTCGATATACGTTCTTATGTGGTGATGCTGGACCGTTAGCAATTGGAGCTGTTGTTGAATATAAACAAGGCAATATTGACAATTGTAACAAGTTAATTCGAAGGTTTGTTTCTAGAGGATTACGAAATTTCTCGTCGTTTTGCTTTCCTTCCGATTGTTATCGTAACATATGACCAAATCAGCTCAATGTTGTCATTGTTTATTTCCTTGCATTTTCGTTCATGAATGCAATGTCCATTCTCAGTTGTACATGCTTCCAGCAATATTTTCCTTCTCCAGAATGTCTTTTAGAAGACAGTGCTCTTCAGAATGCCTCATTTTTTGAAATAACTAAATAACTAATAACTAAAGCGTTCGAAACGTAATCCCCTATTTTGTACCGACTCCCAATCTCATATAGCACGATTTCACACAACACAGCATTTCCAAAGAAGCTATCTACCGTGTTATAGAAAGGTTACTTGTACTACAAATACTTCAGTCTCGACTAAAACGATTATAATTTTTGTTCCACGAAATAAAAGAATTTCTGATATCTTTATTCAGTTTTGAACTCTGTAAATGCTTGAGTATCGAATTGTTTCAGAAGGGTGCATCGTTGGTCTGTATCTTAATCTGATACTGTCCATATATCTGTTGTAGTTTATAACAACATTATTGCTATATTTGTAAAGAATATTGTTTAAATTCCAGTTTATTGAATATGGAAGATGATGTTTTGAATATTAATTCTGATTTACCTAATGAATATTTATACGGACGTGCTGGATATCTTTTTGCTTTACTTTATATCAACAAAAACACATCACAACAATTAATTGAGGAGGCGTTTATCAGAAAAGTTTGTAATTAAATTTAATCCATTTTTACAATTAGCATTTACAAAAAACAATTCTCTCTCTAGGTAGTTGAAACGATTATAATTTGCGGTAAAAATGAAGCAAAAGCTGGCAATTTCAAATGTCCATTAATGTATCAATGGCATGAAAGTTATTATTTAGGTGCTGCACATGGTCTATCTGGTATTTTATATTTACTCTTACAAATAAGAGAATTATTAACAGAATTAGAATTGAATACATTAATACGTCCAACAATTGATTATTTAAATACAATACGATTCTCTAGTGGTAATTTTCCATCATCAATTGGTCGTGATAATGATAAATATGTACAATGGTGTCATGGGGCACCTGGGTTCGTTTACCTTTTTACTATGGCACATAAAGTGAACGTCTATCTTAGTATTTTTTTACTCTGTTTTTATTGTTGATATTTATTAGGTATTTGGTGATTCGAAATATTTACAATGGGCTCTAGAATGTGGAGATGTTGTATGGAATCGTGGATTATTAAAAAAAGGTTACAGTATCTGTCATGGGGTATCCGGAAATGCGTATTGTTTCCTTCAATTATATCAAACTACTAATGTAAATCATCTATTTTGTAGTATACAAATTTAAAATATTGATTCGTAAAATTTTAGGATGAGAAACATTTATATCGAGCTATACGTTTTGCTGAATGGTGTTTAGATTATAAGAGAGACCATGAAGAATATCCACCAGATCGTCCATTATCATTATATGAAGGAATCTCTGGTCCTATGTATTTCCTTTTAGATTTAATTCAACCAAAACAAGCAAAATTTCCAGGATTCACACTATAAAATCAACAAAGGTAATTAAACAAAAACAACAATAATAAATAAAATATTTGTGTTTTTTTTTATTACAATAAATCATTCAACTAATACTTTTAACATCTATTATAATAATAATAATAATAATCTTATATACAATTTTTGTTTGCTTTGCTATCTATAGAAAAATTCTACCAAAAAATAGCGTACAGATCTGGAAATATTGAAGAATTCTTTAAATATTAAGGTGAATACCTCAGTATTTGATCTGTTAACAACAAGGCAACATTTTTTTTTTGTTTAAATTCATTTTTAAATAATAAAATCAAAAACTGAGAGAATCTAAGCCACCAACATAATAATAATAATAATAGAAAATTTATATAAGGTGCAATAGTTTTTTTTTTGATATGTAAAAATATATTACATACATACAAATATATACATTTATTATTTATATAATTAATCACGCTATTAGACCAAATAAAATTGTTGTAAATATTTTGTAATATTACAAAATACTTTGCAAATTAAATTAAATAATCAACTGATATAGTCACATAAAAAAATGAATTGTAGTGAAATCGTAAAAAATGGCACATTCTGTATTCTGTAATATTACAAAACATTCTTTTCTGAAAGCAATAATAAACAACGAAAAGTGTGATAAATAAATAAAATTTAACAAGGCACTCCTTCAGGTTTGGACACAAATTCAGAAAAATAATCATATTTTTTTTGTGTGATTTCTGTGAAATTTCCCAATTTATATACATTGGACTTAAAAAAAAAATTACACAATAAGATTCACAAGCCTTCACTGTCCATTAATTTTTATACAATTATGTTACATTAAAAATAGCAATTATACATTTATCTTTTTTTTTTTTGTAAATATATAAAAAGAATATAACAGAGTGAAATTAAATAATAAAAAAAAAATCATAAACAGATCGTTTTTGTTGATAATAAAAAACAGAGCAACAAGGCTGTTGTTTATACTCCGTCTATTTGAACTTAACCAACATGATAGGTGTTTTTTTTAATGAAAAAACGAGTCTAGCGCTACTTGTAGTAGTTTGTTTTATCCATGGAGTCGACTAATTGATAATAAACGGAGTATACAACAATTCTTTGGTTAATTTTTAAACAAAAATGAAAACCCGATAGTATTTACAACGTTTTCTGTAGCGAATTAGAAAAAAAAAACAATAAAACCAAAAACTAAAAAAACCTAGCCGGCTATTTTTTCTTTCTAAAAAAAAAATCAATTTTAATATAATAAAATTGCACAAATATTTCTGTTCACTACAACTATTAATTGTCTTCTTATATATGAATCAATCACCACCAATATTAATATTAATAATAATAGTAATAATAAAATTGGAAGACGGCGGCATCATTCCGTCTTTTGTTGACAATATAATTCTTTTAACGATTTAAGTTCATCAATTAATGCTTTATTTTGATTTTCTAATACAGCAACACGATTCTCCAGGCACTTAATATATTCTTTCTTCTTACGTCGACATTCACGTGCTGCTTCACGATTTTTCAATAAACGCATCTCACGTTTACGTGCCTGATCTTCACCAGTTGAATTATTTAAATTACCACCTTGTGTCACAACTGCAACACACACACACACCGCTTTGTAATTTTATTTTTTATAATTTACAATTTTCAACAAACCGTAGACAATGTTGTTTTAATCATTTATTTACAACGACAACAACAAAATGTATACTTACCAGGTACAAAGAATTCCTGCCCTTGGGCGTACTGAACGATAGCACCACCGGCTGTTGAATTCGTCATTGTTAAAGTATGGATACCTTGGCCGCCTTCACCACTGGATATCTGGATAGCAGCTCCAGGTAACACTGTAAAAACAATAACAATTGAAATTTGTAATTTAAAAACTACTAACTACAAAAATGTTAGTTTAGACTAAAATTCAAGTGCTTGGGCTAATCTAACAATAAATAAAAATTAAGTGCTTACATTTTTGTTCGTTTTGGAAATTTCACGAAATAAATCAAAAACTAACCTGTGTGGTATGGGATAGAATGTGAGGACAATTCACTGTCCGCTTCTGAGGAGGTTTGCTCGACCTTTGGTTCTGTGAACACCATATGACACCAATCCGATCAATTAAAAATTAATTGCAAAAAAATAATAAGGGCAAAACTACAAAATAGATCCTCGTCAATGTTGAAGCCCATTGTTTGTTTATTAAATTACGATACAAGTTTTTGATAAATTTAGAAAAAATAAAATAAAATAAAATACAAAATCCCATACCACAAGTGAGGGAAGAATTCACGGAATAATATCCAGACATTTCTTATTTAAATTAATGAAAAAAATTGAAAAATGTGATTGGAAGTCTTTTTTTAGCCCATGCATGCAATTTTCTCAAAAATTCCATCTGTTCAAAACAATGGGTTTCGAATAGCTCCAACAAATCCCCTTCATTTTTACAATCAATGAATAAATCTGAAAAAATCGTTTAAATTTGATTTGTTGGTTCTATTTGTTTTCCAAAATTAATTAATTATAACAACATGCATTGATAAAAAAAAAAACAACAAAAACAAACAACATGCAATAATGTTTTGAAAAACAACATTGGATCATCACATGCAATTAATTAAACATACCAGCTATCTCACCCCCGCCAAGATCGTTGAGAATTTTCCGATATGATGGCCTTCGTGTTAGTAAATCACGTCGTTTCTTTGGTGATTCTTCTTCTGAAAAACTATCATCACTTGCTGTTTCAACTACCTGAAATTTTATAAGAAATTTCTCCAAATTTTCTCCTAAAACTTCTATTTAATCTTTAAAATAAAAAAAGAAAAAGAAAAAGAGAAAAACGAACAAATAAATAAAATTAATTAATATTCAATAAATTAAATAACAGTTGAAATTGTCACTTCATTACCTTTACCTGTAAAGTTTGTAGACCACTTAAACTGCCTTGTGTTGTTTGTATAACTGAATTCGGTTTACTGACTAATATAACATTGCCTTTACTTAACATAGGCTGGATATTTGCAGCTGTTTGTATGACGGATTGTTGATTTGGCTGGATAACACTCTGGACCTGGATTTTGAAACAGACAAAAATTACATAATTAAACCATAATCTTTCCAAAATATTTCAAATTTTGATGGGTGTGTCTTTTTTTTTTGTCATGCACACAGCAGGGTGGATGGGTTCCCCCTACCTGTGCTTGGGTTTGGGCAGGCAGGGTTAGTTGGACTATATTAGTAGCCGTCACCAGATGGGGCTGTGTATTAGTAGTGATCCCTACCGATGAGGCTATCGGTGATTGGGGATCCGTTGTTGTAGCCAATGGATCAACTGTACCATTCTCTTCTACTATTCCTTCCATTGCCCTCTAAGTACAAAAGCACCTGAAATTTATAAAACAATCACCATCATCATCATAATAAAACCTTGTTTTAATTACAATTTAATTATATGGGAAGCCAAAGAAATGTTTTAAAGGACACGAGTGATTTTCCATTAGTTACGTCATTGAATTTCGACGTCCATAATTAAAAATTGTAATTTACAAAAACGGGACATCCTGTATAATATAGTGTCTACGGTTACAACCAATTAAAACAGGTGATTGTTGTGATTACAGTAACAATAAAACTTATTAAAAAAAAAACTATTACACAACTAAATGTATTAGTGGTTGCGGCGCTATCAAGTTAAAAAAAGCTTATTCATAGATAATGCGTCTTAAATTTATTATAAAAAATCCATTTCCTTTCCTCAATTTGCATTGTTATTAACTGATGTCAATCTAAAAGAATTACATCATTATTGTTGAATAATAAGAATTTTTATAAACAAGTACGTTTTAATTGTAAGTTGGCTTTGATAAAAAACAAAATGATGATTTTGACAAGTGTCCTAACCACAAATTTTTTAAATATTACAAATACGAATTTTGATTGGTTGTGTAATGACTAAGCAAAATTCAATTGTTACTTGATTCTGTTTTTTAAAAAAAATAAAATATAAAATGTATTTTCTACTGTTGTGAGTAATTGTAGAAAAATTCGTTTGTGCAGCTATGATCTAAATTTAAATCAACAAAGACGCCATTTTTTCATTATTTTTACAATAATTTGATGATAAATTATACCTTTTCCAATGTGCAAATCTCATTTTCAGTCAACATTTTTTCAAATACAAAACAAAAGTTTTATAAATAGTTATACGAAACTAATAAATTGTTGATTGATTTTCGTAATGGTGCCGATAAAATTGGAACAAATACACAAAATATTCGTTACTATATTTCTAAATTGTTATCAAACAAAACACCCATCCTACTACTACTCTTACTACAATTACTACTCTACCACTCAACCACCATTTAATTGTTATCAAATAATAAAAGGGACTGTTTTTGGTCGGTTTTTGTCTGGACCATGTCGGATTGTTATTATTCTCTTCAGCTGGGGTACTTACCAGTTACGTATTCCTCGTCACCAACTTTGCAGCAATCGGAGTGGGTAAGCGGGCTATACGTAGTAGCCACGTCAAAATTTCTGGGCGGTCGTCACTGGACGAGAGAGAACACTGTGTTGTAGGGAAACACACGATGAGTGCGCGTCACAGCAATGGCGGACGGTGTTGTCTTTTTTTTGTTCGCCCTCATCGCATACAACGCCAGCTCTACTTCTACCACATCTCCCCGCTAATCCGCTCACCATACACCGTACACACACGTATACAAGGACATGAAATTCGTATTATTTATGGGAATTGGTAGAAATTTTCAATTTTCATGGCGGGAAATACATTAACTATTAGAAAAAAGATATGGTCAGAGTCGGCTGTTTTCCTACCGACATCCAGGCGACTTGATTGTAACGATTTCCAATGGTGATACGATTTTGTGATTTTGGCGCCAAAAAAAACTCATTTTAATAATTTTATTAATAATAAAATATTGAATTATAAACAAACAGATTGACGTCACAATTTGAAAAGAAACAGGCCCCTATTTAATCGAATTCCTTCCCACACTACTCGATTAAAATACCATATTTTCCCAATAAACCATTAGTGTTAACAGGAAAAAAACAATTCTATATTAATATTAATATTAATAATTACATGAAGAAGAAAAAAACTTAAGAAAAACAAAGCAATCAGTAGAGGAATATTAAAAATCTGCCGCTACTAAAAAAACAAATTTGAATGTGCGTAAATATTGTCCTTGAGAAAAATTGGAATTATCGATACTCCAATTTGTGTATAAAATTGATTTTATGCTTAAGATCCTGTTGCTGTTTTATTTCCAAAATATTCTCAAAGTAAAAAAACAAAACAAAAGATAATCATCTCAAAATCATAGGTTTCATAATGTCTTTTAAGGTCATCATGTAACTAATCCTTGATGACGTAATTGAGCACATGCCGACGTGATTGACGTCATGGCGGCGTCCGATGACGTCATCATGACTCATATAACATGTTTTTTTTTTCTGCTGGAAACAGGATTATAACAACTTTCATTCTACAACATAAGGGAATTTTATTGCAAAAGGTGATTAGAAATTACAAAAATCTTAATCATAAAAAAGATGTCTAATTAGTTAGTATAGTTGAAATGGTACGAAATTGAAATTACGTTATAAAAAAACAACTGATATTACGTAAATGTTGATTATAAATATGTTTTCTAAATAAAATGATAAAGTAATTGAGTATTGATAACAAAATTTGTGAATTGTTGTTTGTTGGTTTCATTCCTATGTAGATATTTGTTTGTATTAAAAGTATAATTGGTTGCATAACGTCTGCAATAGTGGCTTCCCCTAACGTTAAGTCGTGCCTAGCCGAACAATTCACACATTCAACCACTTTTCTAACAAATCAATTTGTTTCAATACACTAGATTTAGCTGTTCCACCAATAGATTGATATTGTTCAACACTATTTTCATAATTCCATACTTTACCAATATCAATATCAAAATGTGAGCTGTTGGCAAAATTAGCTAATTAATTAATTATTTAATTATAATTGAGATAATTAATAATAACCTAATATTTTTCAATTCTTCTAATGTTAAATCAGAAATATTAACTTGTTTCTTTTCAGCTTCTACTATAACTTGTCCAGTTAAATGATGTGCATCCCTAAATGCTACTCCTTTTCTAACTAGATAGTATGCAACATCAGTTGCTAACATTTCATAACTTAATGCATTTGCACATTTATCTTTATTTATCTAGATGAAAAAATAAGTTTTGATTGTGAAAGTGTAATTTTGCTATAAATACCTTTAAAGTTTTCACTGTACCAGAAGCTACCTCTAGAATCGATTTTAATTTGTCAAAAGTAGTAAACATTGCTTCTTTATCGTATTGTAGATCCTTATTGTAGGTGGATGGTAAACTTTTCAATACCATCATGAAACTACAACACTTGATAATTTTTGATTCATTTTATTGTTAAATTTTGAATAGGAAATGGAACGGGTAAATTTGAGCAAAATTTTTCATTAATGTAGAAGATAGAAGAATCTGTAGAGGTTAATCATCGGCTTCTCCCTTCAACTGAACAGTTAAGTCGTAGAGATTTTATTTTAAAGTCTTTAGATCATTAGCCACCCCAAAATAAAATAGTCCCTGAGTGGTAGGTAGTAAATCTCAAAAAGATTCTAATATAGAGAAAAATTGACAAACACAGCTGAAAGGTTCATTTTTTACGTTTGATATGATTGTAAGAATGAGATGAAATGAGAGCTTGTTGCAACTCTTAAGTCTTCTGCAATGTTGATGATAGCATTATTATGCTTAAACACCGTTTGCAAAATTGGAGGCTGCCATTGGGAGCCGTGAATTTGTTACAGATTTGAAACCAGTTAAAGCAAGAGAAATATTTAAGATTGTATGTCTTTAGAAGGAGGAACAAGCTAAAGAAACTACGTTTTAAAGAAGTGCAAAAAAAACCTTTTTTGGTAATATTATTGTATTAGCTTAAGTCTGATTTTAGGCTCACTTAGTTTTATCAGATTTATACGGCGGAACTAGGCAAAACCATTCATGTTTTAGCTTGATGGAAGCATAAATGATAAATATGCCAGCAACAAGGCGCTTTTATCGTACAGAAACTAAATGGTAGAAATAATGTTAAGAGCGGGATCTAGGGTGAGGCGAGTGAGGTACTTGCCTCGGACGAAAGATGTAAGAGGGCGCCAGATTTTGAGAAAAAGTACTAAAATGTTCCTCGTATTGGTGTCATCCGGTACTGTAACTCATGGTGTCACACCTTGGATCCCTTATCCCTCAATATTTCATAAGCGCAAAATTTGTTGTTTTTGGACAAAATCTTTCTTAAAAGTATGGATTTAAGAGTTTATAAGAGTTTCTCAATAAATTAGAAAGCACCATTTTGAAAAAAGAGCTTACAGTTGTAAAATTGACACAAAAACATACTTTTGAAAACACAATCGCACCGCTTGGCTGAACATATAATATTTTTGGGTACATGGAGGAGAGGGCGCCATTTACTAATGTTGTCTCAGACGACCAAATCAATAGATCCAACTCTATTGTTAGATATCCATAGGGGCGCTATGTATATCACAGGATCACAGAATTGTAGAAAAACCAACATACTTACTTGTCCAAATAAACTGCTACCAATACCACGGATCAATTCAAGACTATCAGGATTACGTTTCTGTGGCATTAAACTACTACCAGTTGAATAGGAATCATCAATTGTTATAAATTCAAATTCCTTTGAACTGTATAAAATCAAATCTTCAGCTAAACGACTCAAATGAATACCAACCATAGATGCCCAAAATAGAAATTCAGCTACAATTTTATTTAAGTAATTTAAACGAAATTATACTTTACCCAAAAAAAAAAAATTACCAATAAAATCACGATCACCAACTGCATGCATACTATTCATTGTAACTTCATCAAAACCTAATGATTCAGCTAATGCAATACGATCAATATTGAATGGATTCCCAGCTAAAGCACCACTCCCTAATGGCATTATATTGATCAAATTTAAAATATCATCAAGATGATCACAATCTTTCTTTAAACACCATGCATG
>JAZBGY010000186.1:0-15258 GCA_037414755.1 Lydus trimaculatus | reverse complement strand
TTAGAATTTCAATTTCATGATATGATCGTGTAACAATTATTTGTATTAATTCACGTACAGTTTTATCTAAATCTTTCAAATTCGTCCTTAACCATAATTTCATATCAGTAACAACTTGATCATTACGACTACGACCAACATGCAATTTACTAGCTGTATCTCCAATTATTTCCTAAAAGAACTAATAATTATTGAAAACGAAATAAAACGGAAGAAATTCGCTAATACTTTCAATCTTCGTTCATTTGCTGAATGAATATCTTCATCATTAATTATTTCAAATTGATTCTTACTCCATTCGATTTTGATACGATCTAAACCATTACAAATCTCTTCAGTTTCTTTTTCTGTTAATAAATCGATTTTATTCAAACATTTCGCATAAGCTTTACTACCATCTATATCTTCAGAGTACATCCGTTTATCGTAATGGATAGAAGAGTTTAGTTTTTCTAAATTTGAATCGATGGTGGTGTTCTCAAAACGACCACCCCACAATTTATGATTTTCCTAATATAATTTTTTTAATAAATTTTGCGCTCTCGAATAGAGTTTTGTTATTTCAATAATAATTCTTACCATTTTCTTTATTTTATTTTTTTAAATTGATCACAACATAATCGTTTAACTGACAGTTTACAACTAAATCAAAATTTTATCAAAAGGTTAAAATTGAACTAAGTTTTAATAAAAATATGATAATATTTCGTGTAGAACTTATAAATATATAAGTTATTGTGAATATATAAATAAACAAGTGGAAAAAATAAATTCAATAAAAGAGAATTATTTATCAAGATCCTAGACTATTCGATGACCTTTTGGCTTAGTATCAAATAATAATTCTTCCATCGTTTATGTTTTGTTTTTGTTTTAATAAAAAATAACAATAATTGCTCAATTATTTTGATTGTTATAAACAAATAAAAAAAAACAACTATTTTGCTGAACTAAAGTGAACTTTATGACTGACCAACGTATTTTGCCTCAAAATTAATGTTGTGCGGCTTATGCGTGTTAGTATCATTATGAGGTTGACCAGATTTTCAAATAAGAAAGTGTACAGCAACTTATTATTTCAGCAGTGATCGGGAGCTTACATAGTACAGGTAAGCATGAATGCTAACCGTTTAGTAGTGTATGTTGTTTCAGAAATAGAAGCTGTTATTGGCCATCGAGGTCTTTGAGTGTGTCTCCTCCAGACAGTTTTCCATATGACTCATCAGAAGCAGATATAAATAAGACTAGTTCTACTAACAGGGGCGGCCGACTTTGCTGTGGGGTGGTGTACGCTGTTTCTGTTCCACTGATGGATGTCGTCCACTTGAACAGGTGAAAAATGACAAGATATTTTTTTTGTATGTAGAGAGTGTTGAAAATTTTCACATTCCTCAGTCATCTAGATCCCGATCCGGACTCACTTATACTAGTAAGTTAGTTACCGTACACAAGAAGTAATTTACGTAGCGATATTTTTTAAAGTAGACTGGAACCATCCTTTAAGTAGTTTCATCATTTCCTATGATGAAGTTCTTTTGATTCTAGATTCAGTCATTGTCGGACAGTTTTGATGGTTTCAACGTTGTAACTTTTTCTTCGTGAAACTCTTTTAACGGCTCAAATATATGAAAATCCGAAGGAGCCAGCTCAAGACGGAGAATCAGGAAGAACAGTCTAATTTATTTTTTTAATTATTGTATAGAAACGCAGCACAAATAACGCAATTCTTGTTTGGATTTTCCGAAAATTCTTGTAAATTTGTATTTTTTAGAAACTCAGCACAAATAACGCAATTCTTGATGATCTTTCCAGGATTTTATTGGAAATTCTCGAAAATATAAACAAACTGAAGTAATCTGTATCGATTTCATGCAGAATCACAATGTCACAGATGCTTTTCATATCCCAAAACCATGAGCTATGTTGCCGACGTTTTTGGGCATCGAGAATGCGGTTTATTCTTGACCCTTTCTTTGACTTATGTTAGGCAATATATCCTCGCTGAATTGTTTTCTAAGTAGTTAATAAATTTCTGATGGCTTCACGCCTTCATTTGTAAAAAAAAATTGTTCTCTTTCGCAATTAAGCTGGCCGACAATTATTTTTGTTGTGCTTATTCGAATGAGGATTGATGGTGATCTAGGAAAACTTTGTTTTAATCTAACGTATGCTTAATAAAGTCCTTGATCTGTAGTTATTCATCAATGAAATGGTTTTTCCGAATTTCTTTTCATGAAAATGACAAATTTTGAAAACGTAAAATTACTTCGCGAAAAAGAGTCTCCTCTAAATAAAGCTGAAAAGACTTAATTAACACGTTGACTGTTGACTACCTCTATAAGAGAAAAAAACGTGTTAATCATATTTTGGTTGAAAAAGTGATTTGATAAGGCCTTATCAATAGATTTATTATTTTAAACATCACAAAACCAAAGCAATTTTTTTTTAATTAACATCACAATTATCGAACTTATAAATTACAAACGTAGAAAAATATATTTTGAAGTAGAAATTTTATAAAGCTTGAAAAATACGTTAAAAATGTTAAGCGATCTTTTTTTTTTTTTCAAAAAAAAGAGTACATAAGAGTATCATTTTTAGGAACTTACATGCTAGACAGTGTAAATATTACAAAATCTCTTATAAATATAACTAAATATTAAATAATAATAATAATAATAAAAATATTTAAATAATATCAAGTAGTTCTTTAATGTCTCATGCTTCCGTCGGCTCGTTGGCATTTCTTGATATTCCTGCAAATATAAATTAATAAAAATGATTAGTTTTTCGATTTTCAAGACCCAATAAAATGAAAAAAGTGTTAGATTTATTGATTTGTTTTATCGTTTCATTAGAACTACTGATGAGAGTCAATAACTCTACCAAAAAAATGATAATTATTTCTACGCTAGGTATGTAATTCCATACAATTTAATTGATGAAAAATTCAAAAAGCCCCATCTACTTGCATACACTTTGACCAGTTCATCTCCATTAATTTGGTAGTCAAGTGACGTCACTGATATTTATCGGTTTCCCTAAGTATAACTTGATGTCATTTTACTACCAAATTGGTGGAGGATGAAGGTCATTTAATTTAGTTCAAAATTAATTCAAACTAATATTTGTCTTTTCTCCTTTTGTTAGTTTTTTTTAATTGTTAGTCTTTTTACCTGTGTACTGTTTTCGAAATAATTTTCTACAAAATAGTTTGACAAATCTAATAAGATAAATACCTAATTGTAGAAAGAAATAGCTACTGAAAATAAATCTTTCTGTAATTTTTCATTCAATCATTTCTCTACCTAGCATAGTAGTAATTATCATGAACATAAACACAAACAAGGACAATCATCAGCAGCATTTTTTTGTTTCAAAGAACGGCTTGAACGTCTACAAATTGGTACATACGCTGTTGAAATTCGATGATTTACTGTTGTTGCTTCTTTCGATACCGAGCCCCGTCGTTTCGTATCAGAATTTAACACTGTAATTACGACAATTATTACTTTCTGATTGAATAAGTCATCTATAGTATTTGTCATCAACTTGTCCATCTAGTCAATTAAGTTGATGACAAATAGTATAGATGACAACTTCCTATCTTACCTCTATTTGTATCTCGTTTAGATGGGGTTAAACGTTTTTTGGCTTCTTCATTACGAAGTCTCGTCTTTTCAGCTGTACTACGTATAGTTGAAATGGCAGTTTTATGTCGAATTTCAGGTAGAGCTTCCGTTGATCTATGTTGGATAAAGTTTGAAATTTGTTTATTTTTTTTTTGCAAAAATATTTTACCTAATTTCCTCGTTTTTCTTAACATCATTTTCTCGTCGTCGTCTTGGTGGATTTTGAGGATTTGTTACTGGTTTTTTCATATCAATACCATTGGAAATTGTCATTTGTGTTGTTTTTGTTTTACGAATTTGTCGTGGCTTTCGTGTAGGAACTTCTAAATTAACACCCAAATCTTCTGATGAACTACCATGACTTTGTAATAATGCTTCTCTACTACTTGCCCTTTGTAATCGTCTAGCTCGTGTTGTTGCTTTAATATTATTTGAATCATTTATTGGTTTCTTTTTCGTTGATGCTAGTCTTTCATTTGTTGTTGTTGTTGTTTGTAAAGATCGACGTACAGAATTCGTTTTTTTATAATTCTTTGATAAGCTATTAATTGATGAATTCGATGGTGTTGTTTTCAATCTGGACCGTGGTTGTTTTGTTGTTAGTTTTGTTGAATCTTCCACTTTTGACCATGATTTCGTTTCAGAAATGGTTTCAAGTTTACTTATCTCTTCATTACAACTAGTTTGTTCGTTATCATCAGTAAATCCATTTACAGCTTGTAAGATTTCATCAGCTGCTTTCGTTAATTCTTCAAGAATCTTACTATCAAATTCTTTTGTTTTTACATGATTGATATTTTCATAAATTGGTTCAATTTTCGATTGATTCATTTTATTTTTCATATGTTGTAAGAGATCAGGTTTATTATCAGTATGGTTTATCACAGTTTTGGTTTCTAATGATGATTTTTTAGGTTGTTTTGGTGAAACTACTTTAACACCGAAATAAGTCATTTCGGATTTCTTCGGTTGTCTTAGAACGACATCATTTTTAATGAATTTTCTTTCAGGAAATAATTCCAAATCAGTTTTATCAGTACGTGGTGAATTCTTTCCAACTAATGAAGGACTCGACAGTTTCTGTGGACTGTTTGTTAGTATTCTTGCCGGTTTCTCACCAATACTCTTTAAATATTTGAAATTGTCATTTGAATTATCTGTAACAGACGTTAATTTGTTTTAAATTAATTATAAATTAAAGAAATAATTCGAATATTTATAGTTTATAGAGAATCTTTTCATGTTTATTTGTTGACAAATAGTAGGAGGTACCTTTTTCTAAATTTGTGTCAAATTTAAAAGTCTTGTTGTTAACATGTTCAGTTATCGTCTTGTATGCTCTCATTTTACTCCAACTACCTGATACCACGCTATCATTATCATTCCCCGTTTCACCCATTAATATTTGAACTTCCTTATCAGCATCACTATCACTTTGAACATCCTCATACAATTTCTTTAATGCTTCCAATTGATAGGGTACTTTGTTTTTCTCATTTTTTATTGTATCTAAGATTAAAGAGGTAGATTTAAAACTATGAGATCTTGATAGGATTGGAGAGGATTTTAGATTAAATTGTAATGGTGTTGTTGTTGTTGTTGCTGTTGTTGGTGATGGACTCAGATCAATTGTTATTTTGGTTGTTGTCGTCGCATTGTTCGTGTCTTGTTGGGTTGTTGTTGTTTTCGAACAGACTGTATGTTTTGATGTGTAATCATCATGGCCAATTCGCACCACCAGACCTTTGTTAATTATTTGATTCGAGTCTGGAAAGTTTTAGTTAATGTTTTGTTATAGAACGATTATTTCGTCTTTTGATGAGTTGTTTTTTTGTTAGGAATTACTACGAAAATAAAATGCATGCAGCAAACAGAATAAGGTACCTTCTACATTCAATCAATCAAAAAAAAAAAAAATTAATACTACTATCAAATTATGTACAAAATGACCTTTACCGTCATCTATTTGGTAGTGATGAGATGTCATCACTACCAAATCAATGGTGGCAATAGTCAATCAAAGGAAAGACAGAAAGCGATATTATTGTTCAATTATCGCTTTCTATTTACAAATCAAAACTGGAAACATGCAAGAATTCAACTAGAAAGCATGCAATTCTACTAATTTATATTTGAACGTACCTTCTGTTTTTAATCTCGTTCTTTGATGTTTATCAAAATCATTCTCAATTATTGTAGCACCATTATCATCGAAATTGATACGAGTTGAATAAACTTTATTCTCATTTGATTGATTAGAATCATTTGATAATTTGATACGATCCGCAATTGACCATGATCGTCGATCATTATTTGTTGTTGGTGTTGTAAATTTAATATTTGTTAAACTATCTAAACTTTTGTGATCAATTAAATCTGGTTTTGTTGATGTTGGACGAAGATTTTTCAACAATCGTCGAAATTCCGGTTGATTATCATCATTATTATCATTTATACATCGATCATCAATCGATTGTTCTTGATGATTATTGTAGATGGTATTATGTAGGGTTATTGTAGATTTCCATACTGGTGGATCATTTATAATTGGACGCAATTTAACACCCCATTTCCCAACATCATCATTAATATTCGCAAATAAATGCCCATTATTATCACCTAAATGATAAGGTGTAGGTTTTATCGGCTTATTTTTCAAAATCCCTTTAATATTATCATTTTCTATTCTATCATCATCACGTTCTTCGATTAATTCGATTTGTTTTGATCCGGTATTGACTGTAACATTTCCATAAGAAACTGCCGGTGTTTGTTGATATAAATCATCATTATTATTATTATCATCATCATCATTATCATCATTATCAACTACACCAAGTAAACTTTTTTCATAGGAACTATCACCAAAATGTAAAACTGGTAAATCGTGTTGTAAATCATTTAATAATAAACCGGAATTACGTCGACGTCGACGGAAATTATTTGTTGGTGGTGGTTTTTCATCAGTTTCAACAATATTAACTTTACCAGATTCAGCAGCAAAATGTACTTCAGTTTTACAAAATTCCACCTTTTTTAATTTGCGATTTTGCGAGATAGCCTCATCGAATTCTTGATCATTAACAGCTAAACTAGTACGACGGTATTTATTGTTTTTATCAGGATTGGTTTGGACGTATTTTGATTCATCAACAGCTATTGAATGACGTTTGTTTTCTTGTGGATTGTTCCAATTGTTAAAATCGTTAAAATTCGACTTTATCGGTATTGTAATTGTTGTTGATTTTATATCGTGTTTACGATCGAATATCGATGAGATCTGTTTAACATTATTGTTTGATTCTTTAATTGGTGATTCTGTTTTCGATGTTGGTACAATTACAATTTCAGATGATCGACATATACCACTATCAGTCGATGATTCTACACGATTCTTATTATTTAACGAATTCGTTGATTCATTTTGATTGTGCATTTGTTCAAAACCATACGATTTACGTCGATTATACCAATCTTCTGTACGTAAATTCGTATTGCCATTCATCAATTTAGAACGTGACTCTAAACTACCGGTACCATTGTTAATTGTTGGTATTTTATTCAACATTACTTCCATACCGTACACGTAAGAACGAACACGTGATTTTGGGCTATTTGCTAATGGTTCATGGGTGTCTTCAGTCACAATACCATCATCAATTTCTTCATCTCGATTTGTTTGATAAAGTGTTGGTGAACTAGTGCGTCGTAAACGTCCACGAACTTCTTGGAGCGTTTCAACAGTAACAAAAGAATTACGTTTTTGTTTTTTATTATCTTGATCTTGATTATCATCAATTGATGCTTTATCAGAACTATTTGAGCTTGATATTGATTGTAAAATTTGATCTAAAGCTTCTAAATCAACATTATTACCACGTAAAGCTGTACTCAGTCTTCTACCTTTTTCCAATTCTTCCCGTATCTTTCGTACAGTACCACTATTTTCCGGTAAATCTGGCGGTTTTGTTTTTGTTGTTGTTTTAGGAAATTGTAACGATCTTCTTAGTTTCGATGTTCTTCGCCACGATTGTAACTGTTCTAAATCCTCCAAATCTTCTATTGATTTTGTTGATTTATCCTTTTCAGGACTAATAAGATTTATATCTTCACTACTTGTACTTTTTGTTCGTGTTAATGGTTTATGATCGATTTGAAGAATTTCAAGTTTCGGTGGTGTTTTACGTTCGTTATTTTGTTTATTCTGATTTTGAGATTTACCAAATGTTTGTTTAACTGTATGATCATGGATTTGATGACATAGCCGTGATACACGATACAAATTCACTGCAGCTTGTTCATGGGCGGATCGTTGATAATTTAATCCAGACTCATCTTTCAATCGTGGTCGTGAAGGTGGACGTCTCCCACAACTCCTACCTACAGTTGCTTTCGATTTTTCCGAACTCAAATCTATTGGATTCACTGACAACTGTACAAACAAACAAACAAACAAACATTGTTAGAATTCGATCAATAGAATAGTTTAATTTTTTACCTGTAAATTTTCAAAATCACCAGATACACCTTGAAGATCATCAGTGGTTGTTGTTTTATTACTCCACCTACTTGTAGATACTGTTTGTGTTTTGATGACTTGCAAACGGCCGCCAGGTATTTGGCTTTGGTAGACTTCCAATTGTCTTCGAGCTTTCTGTTGTAGAGCACCGTCTGCTTGTGTACGAGCCCGTGAATCTACTACCTATAACAAAACAACAACAACAATAACATCGTTCAACTTATGACGGGGATTTGTTAATTATCATTTTGTGAAGGTTAATCATCATACTTGTGCATTTAACCAATAAAAATATATGTACAATACGTAATATAAACTGTTTTGGTAATGTAACAAATAATAAGAAGGAGGATAGTAGGTTTGTTGTTTTTTGGTCCTCTTCTGTTTATTATGCTTCACCATCACCGCCATAATAATTAACGAAGAATCTTGAATATTCGTAGGTGTGACACCTTCATGAAACTGAATAATTAGGTGTAGTAACTGGGAAAAATATTAAAATACAAAAGACCTCAACTATAGTTGACACATCAATTGTTTTCACAAAATTTAGATAAATTGTTTAAACATTTAAAATAATTGTATGCGTGGATCTGTAAATGTAGGTACATCGAACCTTATTTACTTTCACTCTTGATCACCTACTACTGTCTTCTCTTCCAGCTACCTACAGAACAAAGTATAAAAGACTTTATCTAGATCCATGAATTGCCGACTAAAACGAACACTATTCATTGGACAAGATTAAACATTTACAACCTTCGGTAGCAGAAAAGCTATAATTTTATAGCAATTATTACATTTTTATTTGTTATAAAATATGATTTTTTTTTTTTAAGAAAATAATGGTATCTGCGAAAAATTCAGCATCCAGATAGCTTTCAGTGGAAGTTTTAGAGAAGTGTTGAGTTGAGAAAACATGGAAGAATTCTATTAATTTATTGATTAATTTTAATAATAAATTTTGAAATATTGCAATCGTCTCCAAATTTGGATGGCAAACAATTTGAATATTTTGTAACATATTATTAGAAACTGTTTTGTAGGTGGACATCCTCAGATTCAAGTGATGGAATACAAATAATCAAAATTACAAAAAGTTTGATACTTTCACTGTTTATCTGTTGTTAATCATTGTATTCAACAATTAATAAAATTATCAATAAAGTTACAGAAATAAAGATAAACACTTGCTTACAGGATATCAAAGACAATGCTGTTGATGATAGCTACTACTTTATTTTTCATTTTTTTCACATTTTTTTTTTTAAAAAGAAAATAAATAAATTATGTTTCGTTGATGACTTTTCACGCACTTTGTTACTTTCATTTCAACACAACTAAACGGGTGATTTTCACTTTTCCGGATGACTTGTTTGATTCACGGTAATGAATTAGTAACAAAAGTGTTGATTTATTGGCATATTACACAACTATACAACATTCATCCAAATATGGTGAAAAATCTTACAATTAGAGAAGCAAATGGCTTATAGTTATTTACGAAATCATTGTAGGTACTTATTGATAATTAATTTATCTTTCACTATATTAATTTTGTTTTGTAGACAATGATGACATAGCTACTGCAATATCCATATTTAGTTGTTGTATACATAATTTCTAAAGTTTGTTTTTTTTTGTTGTTGTTTTTGTTTGAGAAAGTCTGTAAATTTGTTGCAAACTAGATTAAAAATTGCGTACGGTTGGTAATAAATAAACGTGAAGGTCTTCGCCAGAGCGTGCCTACTATCTGTTCATTACATCAACCTTAGAATCTCTTGGAAATATTTTTGTAATTAATACAAGGCTGTGATGGTACAATGGTCTGCATGCGTTGCAACTCTAGGTTAAATACACGACTACAACTATTTTTATTGTTATTATTATTGTAAATTATGTATTTTATAATTCAATTTCCTGCATACGATAAGTGCCACTTGTAAAATTGTTTTGCAATATATAATTATTGGACAAACATCACATTTATTTCTACAATAAATGATCCAATCTTTCTGACGTATAGATTTGAAATTATTAACCTCTACGTAGAGAATAGTTTACAGATAAGTCACAGATGATTTTGAGAAGAAGAAAAAACAACATTGAGGAAACAATAAATGCAGAAAATCCTAGAATGGTGACGTTTTAATCTTGGTGTATATGTGGTGTCTATTTTGTCATATCCTAGAGCTTCTACAGGAAATATAGGAATGCGTTTTCTCGATTTATTGCAGAACCAACGTTATATCCCATACCTGGTCTAGCACGATTCGTTGCACATCTTACGCCGAGAGTTTTTTTGGGCGGAAGCAATTCGCCACAAGTATGATTTACTGCATCAATGTTTCGCCGCAAATCCGATTCACTAGAAACATTTTTTTTACTGCCTTAGCTTTGCCGTTGACAAATATCCGAGCTGTGAAGTATTTATTCGGTTAAATTCTCAGTGAATCTGTAAATTTTAAACAGTTTAGCGAAGATTCCTTGAAACACATGGTTTTCACAGTGAATACTCTATGTGGTGAACTTTCCTTTCAGTATTCTGTGGCGAAACCTCTCTGATGCGAATACCTTGCAGTGCACAAGTCCGTACCAGGTTTAAAATTGCTAAGCGTTTATCTGCGTCAATTCAGTGACCTGATATTGCGTTCTAACCTTTGATTTCTGTAATAGATAAAGCGGTTGGTCTTTTTTCGTTATTTTTCTAGCTTCAAGATGTTTTTGATTTTGTAGTGAGAGAAAGAAAAAAAATCTTTTGAATATTGTGGATCTTCTGATCGCTTAACAACAACATGCATCTTTTGAAAGTTAAAGTAGCAGGTTTTGGACGGTCTTTCGACTTATTTTTTAGATGTAATCGATAGCAATAGTCCTTGAAAGGTTTTTTTTTGAAGTGGGTTTGATTCTTTCTTTACTCATGATATAGATAATAATCAAACCTTTTTATTTCTTCTCCTTTCTTATTGGATTTCGTTATTTTTTTTGTTGATGCTATGAACTAGAGCTCGTTTTCATATGCACAAAAAAGCCTAAAACTGGTACTACTGGATATTTCAAAAGTATAGTTGTTTAAGATTTAAGGCGTGGTCCTTTTTATTTTGCTACAATAAGAAAAAAGTAAATGGTGAATAGTTTTCTGCTGTACAAATCTTGTATTAGACATGACGGTTCGTTTCAAGAGACATCAATCAGACGTATGAAGACATTTTGCCAATAATTTCTTTATTTCAAAAGCTGTAGTTTGGCTTTGATTTGAGTGAAATGTAAACTAAACCTATCAGTGGGTCGTAACTTGAGGATCTACACTTTAAAGGAATAAGTCGTTTATACATCTAGGACCTTAGGAGGTACTACCAGTACCAGGACAATCTTATAGCCTTGGTCTGGGTTGGAGAGAGACGGCTGGTAGAATCTTTGTAAAATTACCCACCCTCAAAACTGTCCTATCTTCCTAGATCGGATGTCTCAACCTGTATATGATCCGTTTTCATGTTGGCTCTCTTATGGCTGAACGATTAATTGACAAATAAATAAAAAAACCCTTCATAATAGTTAATGTCACCTTCATATCCACTTAATATTGGTCATTATCTGATGTAATAAACAACACTGATTTTGTTACTTGTCATGCAACTATGAATGAGGTCAGTGCCGCTTTATTTAAAGAAGAAGCTTCAGAATTTTTTAATCAAATCTTTCATAATTGGCAACAACTGTTTTTTTTTTTATATATAAACTTGCTGTTGAGTGTTTTGCATTTAAATGGCATTTTATTGACTCTTTTTTTGTTTCTCCACTATACGTTTTTTGGAAATTTTCCTTTTAAAAGTTGTTAATTTCTTTTAACCTTTCTTCCACTTACCTATACTTGATTCACAGCACGTAATCAAAAATTTCAATTTCTTCTTAATAAATCATTAATAATACATTGAATAAAGATTGGTATAACGAGTGAGATAAATGTAAATGTTGACAAGACCACGCCTTCAGTATTCCTAAATATGGACTAAATAATTTTCTAAAGTATATTTACAAAGACATCATCTCTATCATAACAAATCTATTCAAGTTTATCCAATCTACATTTATATGCGTAATTTACATAACATCATGATTGGAACGATGAAAGCCATGCTGTTGTTTCCTTTTGATTGTTAATTAAAGTTCATTCCCATTTAGAGGAAAGGTGGTAAATTCAAAGACAAAACAAAACAAAAAATGATGTTCATGTCAAATTATGACAGTTTCAATTTTGCAATTGAATGATGGACACATCTGTTTAAACATAGAAAAGATCTAAAACTTATAACACGAGTGTGTTGTACATAGGTTCAATGGTCGATCACGACCAGTCTGTACAATAATATAGTGTAGAGGTTCCTATAAGGGAATATGCTAATAATTGAACATAGAAAATTTGATTTTTTGAAATTAATCATTATTTATAAATTCATATACAAGACAACTTAATTAGAAATCCATTAATTCTAATTTCTTTTTAAATTAACAATACGGAAGTCTTGTATCTACGCCATTATTTTTATAATAAGTCGAATACTGATTATTTATACATAAATGTTTGATTGGCTGACAATAATCTTTATATGAGATTATCATTAAATATTTTGACATATTCAAGTATTGTTAATTAAAATTACATTAAAAAACGACTTACCAAACAGGTAATTGATTTGCTGAATAACAAATTAAAAAATAAACACAAGAATAATGTAAATCTGGTTTATACATTTTATGTGGCAATTGTTAATTAATTGTGTACACGCCGAATAGTTTATCATGATGGATTTTCTCACGTTAATAATGAGATTTATGAAAAGTATTATCCTCCGTTATAATACTATTACTGTTTTTTTTTTGTTTTTTTAATTATTGTTATTAGGTGGATATCATGTTCGCTGTTCATGCTCGGGATGGTGTAGTCCAAGTCCAAAGGTGTACATCCACGAGTAATCAATTTGTACATTTTTTTTAGTATTCCAGAGGCAAAGAGTAAAGCTTCAGTTTTAATTAAAAATAATGCTTCGCCAAGTACGGACTGCAACTGTGATATTTTTTCTAGAAAATCTTTCCGATTACAGTAGCACCCTCACTGCTGTTTGTGGTCAGTAATTTCTCGGATCTTTAGCACGATATCATTAGATCTGCGATTGAGTCCTAGTTAAATATAAAAATTTGGCTCATGCTGTATTTTTGATTTTTGCACGAGAGGATGAGCTCCTTTTTTGACCAAATCTTTGAATTCACTGGTAGTCTGTGTATAATTGCCTTTAGATTATGCTCGTTGGGACAAAATTTTGTTGTTTCCTAGTTATGTTTACTGTAAAAGCATGCTCTTTGTGTATGTACTCTACAATCGTCTGCATGCCAGCAGCACTACTCTTTATGTTTTTTTCTGACTTACAGCATTGTTTGATTCTTCCTAATGTTGATACATTCAGAGTCCATAATGTCCAATGGTCATTGTTTTCATAATGCAATCCGCCTTTTGAGGCTATTCCTAACTGTATTTTTACTGAAAGTTGATGATCTTTAAACTTTTATACTTTGCTTACAGAAGAATTCTAACAAGTTTCTCACATATATAAAGCCCCCTATATGATGTATTAAGATATAAGTTAATGATTTACATCAAATTGACCTTTCAGGTGAACACTAACAAAAATTTCGACAGTTTTATTCAATGTTATGTTAATTTAATTGATTTTTTTTGATAATTTTGCACGTTAATTTTAAAGAAATCTACCATATTGGTGTAGAATTTAATAGAGAGAGAGTGTTGCGGAACGTGCCATCAGGTCAGAGTTCAAGGTGGAAGAAAGAAAAGAAAATTTTCTTCCCATAGAACACACCTTCTTATATAACCAGATGGTCGGAAGGAACGTTCTATTGTTGTATTAAAAAGTTGACAATACAACAACAACAACAACAAAAAAAAAAGTTCAAACAAAACGATACAAGGCGTATTCATAGCGGTATTAATAATATTTTTCCTCGATTATTTGTCATTCATTATTATTTTTATTATTAGTATTATCAATAGGAAATAGATAAAATATTGATTTGTATCATAAGGGAAATGCAAATCGTTTAGGATTTATAGACAGGTGTTGGTGTTTGGAGTTTATATGTTTCTTTAGATATTTTACCGACTCAAACTGTTTCCAATTCATATTTATTCTAAGATTTATGTATGTACACATATACCAATACTAAGAATTTCTTATTACACCACACATATGTAGATTCAAAGAAAACAACAAGAAGAAAAAAAAACAACAAATTGAAAATATAGACAAATGGAGAAGAGAGGTGTAACCAACACCATCCGCCTAATACAAATTTTGTGTAGGTAGTGACTATTTAAATAATATTACGTACACGCTAATTGGTGTATTTTATTATCAATTAAATATTAATTATCATAATCAAACATTTAATAGTCACGTAAAACTGGAAGCTTGATTTAATCAATAGTTGTTCACAATAGAAGATTAAAGAAAAAAAATTTGGAAAGTGGATTCTTTTCAATCGACAATTAAAAGGTGAATTATTTATTATTTCGTCAAAAAATGTGGAAAATTATACAAAATTACCAAGTTTCTATTCTGACAATGAGATGATCATTGAAGAGAAATATCTATAATCGTTTCAATTGTTAATTAAGAAAATAACAATGATAATATGGGTTATTTGTTTAAAATTGTGTAAATTTCACACAATTATAGATAGAGCGTGAAATTTCCCATAAATCACATATAGATGTCTTATAAATTGGTGATTAGTCTGAAAATTGACGTGTTATGCCGTTAGCAAAAAGACCTACGCATTTCCATATAGTTTATGTTTATTATTAAATTTGTTATATATATTTATATTTGATCAAATTGGCGAGGAAGTTTGTGAATTTAAACAAGCTTCAGGCTAGATATCCATCCCACAATTGGTTTCTGGTGTATAATTTTAGGAAAGTAAAATAATAAATCTTTTCGGACAACTGAAAGCATTTATAGATGTATAAAGTTTATCGCCTTATAAAGGGTCAATTTTGTTGTTTTACACTTATCTCAAGACGGAAGAGAACAT
>JAZBGY010000185.1:47156-93029 GCA_037414755.1 Lydus trimaculatus | reverse complement strand
TTTTGATTTTCAGGATGGCAAACTTGGGCTGGTTTTTGTTTCCTCGCATGCGAGCAGAATTCCATTCTCTCTGTGTTGTATTTTTGTTAATTTTTACTGATCCCATTTTATATCATCTACACAAACATACACACACACACACACACACACACACACACACACATACTAGTCAAGAAGATTTCTCGTTTTCTTTATATTGTTTTGTTTTCATCTTAAATCTTAAAATCATGTTGAATCATGAACGTCTCATAAAATATCATTTTTCAATTTGTTTTTTTAACTCTTCAGTACGACGTATACATACATATATCTAGTGAAGAAGAGAAGTTGAAACGGAAAAAATAAAATGATTTAAAATCATCTACATCTAGAAATTTCTTTCAAGATTCTTTTCAGTAACGTGCAGAAGTTCAAAGAATGTTTTCTTATATTTTCAATTATCAGTCTCGTTGCCGACTACCTCGCAATCTTCTTTTTATAAACACCATCAGATAAACAACACACAACTCGTTGGCTTGCATGATTTATTTCAATTTTTTAATTAGTTCTGTTTCGAGTTTAATAATGAGCCACTGTATTTAATAAAAATCGACAATCAACAATTATCTGAATTGCCATTAAATATGTCTCGTCTTTTGGATTGATGTAAGTATGTCCCCATAAGTACATTTAATGTTTCTTTGTTTCCTAATTATTTTATTTTAATTTGCTAAAAATAGTGTATCATTAGCTCCTGCTAATGGTAAAGGTGTTGTAGCAAGACTGATTTCACCGCTCTCTCAACCTCCCTGGATAAAACTATCCTCTTGGGTGGTCACTAATTAAGATTCAAGTTGATTACAATTGTCGCTAACGGTATGGCACGCGGGGCTGATCCGTAACAAAGAAAACTATCCGTACCTAGAATTACGTAAAAGGCAATGTTGACATTGTTTACACGTCATTATTATGAGCAATGCCTGTTTAGCTGAAATCTGAACCATTTCAGTTATTCACTCCCTGTGCGGTCGCTTCCATCTTTGAATCTATATATCCTTTAATTGTTCTTATTAATCCAACAGCAGGAATTTTTGTCCCTTGTAAGGACGACACTAGTTTTACTAAATAGTCCCAACCAGTGATTTTACCTTTCAATGTTTACTATCTCTATCTCTTACTCGATCACACAACAATCAATTTTGAAAATACTGACATATTCTCAGCTCAATTCCATGAATTCGTACACTTCATTTACACAATAAAACAATTAAAAATTACAACTATCTATTACTTAATTAAAAGTCATATTTGGATAATTCGAAATTGTTGTAAAACATCCAATGGCAGCTCAAAATTCTTATTAAACTTAATAGTTTTGATTGGTCGATTTGTTATGGTGAGACAGACCAATTAGAATTCTTCAAACCACAAGTCATTATTGAGTTCAATTGACCATTAAAATAGTTTTTTTAATGCAAAAGGAGTACATACATCTCTTCAACATACAATTTTTTTACATATCAAAATAAAACAATAAAAACAAAAAAAACGAAACCAATATCTCGAGTTCCTTTAAAGGATAAAATAGAATTCTTCAAAATTTAAATTGTAGCATGTCACTTCAAACGAAATTAGGCAGTCAAAGCATGTGATTAGTTACAACAGAATAACATTTTATTGCGTACAGCTGTTGAATGAGCTCCTTTAGCAGCAAAGATACCATTTATCTACAACGCCCTTATTTTAATCCAATCTTAAATCAACATCAACAATTTCTATATATAAAACAACACAACAACAACAACAACACGAGTGACACATTTTGTTGTTGTTTGTCTTTTTTCTTTTCTTCTTTTTATTGATATTTGAATAAATCTTCAAATGTAACGTGAAAGGTCGTTCACGTGACTTTTATATATGACCTCTGATTGGGTTACATCATAGGGGAGGGTTAGTAGCAAAAGATAAGACTACTAGAAAATTGGATAGATTACTTTGGGTTTTAGATTGAATTCAATGAGCTTATTTAATCAAGTCGATTGTATAGCGTGCTATTATCTGAAAAGATAGCTTACTGTTTTTGTCTAGGCATGGTTTATTAAAAGCAGTGCCCTGGAAAAAGGATGACCCCTGCACAATATATACAGAAAAGAAAACAATTCCAACTTATTAAAACTTATTAAGTAGATTGCTGTTGTTGTTGTTGTTGTTGTTGTTTTAAGAAATCTTTGTTGTTGGTAGTCTTCTTAAAGTCAATGGGGAACAGTCGCATTTACACACAATAAAATACAATCGGATTATCATAACGATTGAGATGTAGGTATATTTTATTTATCCTTTTTTTTCATTTATTATTATTCACTATATATTTATTAAACGAGAACAGTCCAAGAAAGAAGAAATATTAATATACAAATACGAAAATTTCAGTTGACAGATTTAGTTGTACAATATAGAATATGAATCAAAAATATCCATCATGATGGTATAACCCGCCCATGCAGAAATAAAATGTAATGATTTCTTCCATCGTCTAGGTCACGTTCAGTGCAAGTACTTGTAATAATAAATAAGCGATATGGTCCGGAGCGCGTGCAACTTCGTGTGGGTATAAACATGTCTGTCGGAGTCTAGAAGAGTTCATTAATGCAGTTGGTTTGGTAAAACGCCATTAGCCTGTAGCAACCGTAAATGATGACTTTAAAATTACATTTGCATACACTTTAAAACATCAGACCTGCGAACTCTTTAAACTGAAACACTGAATAGGAAATTGGATGGATAAACATACTTTGATATTCATATGAAGAGAAAACTTTGACTTTCATATGAGTGTAAATAGATACCATCATATGGAAATTCGCTAGTTTATTACGTATAACAAACAACGCATTACTTATACAAAAAAAAAAAAATTATAAAAAATTGTGTTGACAGGTGTCGTTTTTTGCAATAATTATCGATAATTGCATTTATACACAAGGTATTTCTTACTATAATTACGCTATAATCAGACAGTTTATCCACAAATGACACAAAAACTACAATCTTACAACTTTGTATGTATGATTACTACCAATATCTATTTGTTTATACGATACGTACAGGTAAATTATTAAACACATGTCCACCAATTGCTAGTTATAGTAGGTACAGGTCCCCCTTTTTATTTGTATTGAAACCTGTTCATTACAACATTTAAATAGACCATCACATCTATCGTAGAGAGATTTTTGAAAATAGTAGTTAATTAACAAATGACAATAGATAGGGTAATGGAAGTCAATTAACCCATCTGGTCTTCTATCGACCAATCGGCGCCGAACTTTATTTTGTCTTACAAACAAACTGAATCCAAAGAAAAACAACTTTAATCATCCATTTAAAATACATTTATAACTTTTCAATCATCAATTTCATGAACGAAAAAAATAATCTACTAATAAAGTTTTAAAGGATTATTGGTAAATCTTCTAAAGTTTATGCTTTTGTTAACAGAAACTGAAAGATGTTTGTTTAAATATCAGATTAATGTAGCATATTGTTTGTTTACAATCACGTCCTTTAGTATTTAAAAAAAAAAGACGATGTAATTGTCGCTAAAAACCCATAAAGATTATTATCGCATTAAATATGATTACAATCTTCTTGTATTTGAACACATTCTAATAAAAGTGACAGGATTTTCATACATCCGTTATGATAAAAGAAAATTAACTTTACTCCTCTTCCTTACTTAGACGGCTAATTAACCCATTTGTTTTCTTCAACAATTTGTGCAAGAGAAAATCGACAATTGTAGGTTTTCGACTACCGAGAAGAGGTAAATTTCCCATTTCAAGGAACAATTTAAAAAAAATGATGAATAATAAAATGATAAAGTTTTAAAGCCAGCGTTCAGCACTGAAAAGGCTTACAATATACAGTTTTTACAGGAATAAATGTTTTTACTCGACATAAACATTTGTGAGGTGGAGTCTATAGATTTCCCATCTTATCTCATTACAGCGTCTGCAAGTACGTTATCCATCCTACTCTGTACCCCCTTACCCCACGTTAGGATGTATTAACTGCTGAAACAGCTATAGTTGCAGAATTATGAATGTTTAGAAAATTCAAAATGCAGTTGATGTTGATTTGTGAGGATGCTACATTCCCAATAAATGGTATTGTAGGTATACTTTGTTTTGGGTCTTCCAGCACTCATGAAAGTTCTACGGAGGTTCTCTCTTGACAAACGCTAATTATTATGCCGCTTTGACTGTCTCGAAGTCAACTCGGCTAGATCAAAATAGGCAAAGTATACGTTATTTGTTTGATTACGAATTCTACCTTTGTTGCTCAGTTAGGTAGCCTTGTAGAAAACTCTTTATGTAAATGCGTAGAATAAATTTTCTATAGTCTGGAGGAAAGTTTTGGATGCACACCAAACTTCTTACCGTTCTAGGACCATCCCTTAAAATACTAGAAAACCTTCTAAAGGCGTAGAAGTACATGATTTCTTAAATAGTATTACGCAGAAACGGCTTGCAATAGTTTTAGCTATTTTCTTAAACCTGCTAATCTTCTAACAACACCTTTCCGAATTAGAAGTTATTTTTAGAATGTTGAAATTACGTTTTATCTGTTATGTCTTATGATTTGTTGGATCAACAACTAGTTTTAGGAACGTCTATGATTTTTACTTATGCTTCAATGCTTGTTATTTGTTAAATACAGGTAAAGAGACCCGCCTACCTTCTACTAATACAGACCCCTCTGTGTAAACTCTTGATAAAAGCCTTGAAATTTCAAAAAAATACCCTTTCCCTCCAGAAAAAATCGCACAACACATTCTTAAAATGTACGATTTAGGGAGTGGTTAGTCAATCATGGCGTATTTCCTTTGAATTTTGCTGATAACATACTACCATCAGATATTATCTAACTTGACAAGTAGGTATGACACAGAAACGAAATTTCTATAAAAACACGACATTTGCCATAAGTTTATGGTAAGCATGATAAATATAAGTATTATTTCATCTTTCAAATAAATAAATAAAAAAAAAATTATTTAATCAAAAACGTGGGATTTTTTAGTGAAATTTTAGAATTTTTGTGTAGAAAAGTGGCACATTTGTAAAGTTTCTGTTTAGCATCTTGTATAAAACAAAATTACTCTAAACAGTGACAGCAATAAAATTACTGTCTTTTTATTAAAAATTCAAACACTACCGTTTATTTTAGACAGTAATAAATTTAAATAAAATATTACGCAATAAATTTAACTAAATTCGCTATTATAATGCATCAAAACTAACATTATTAAATCTAAAAGGTTAAACATGTAAAACAAACAAGGCACACAAACTGTAGAATACTTTTTTAAATATTTATAACGAAAAATGAAAAAAAAAAATATTGTCTACAAGTGTTAATTAAAATATTATGTTTGGTAATTAACTAGTGTTAATTTTGAATTCATTGTATTAAATCAACTGTAACGAACGATAAATCATTCAAAATAATTAATTAAAATGCAAATTACTTTGGGAATTAAAATAAAAAAATTTACCTACTTCTGACAGTACCCGATAACAGTTCAATTATATCAATTGTAATCTTTCGGATGTGATAAATACCACGAAACTGTAATCTTTGAAAAAATTTTAATCAAACATCCATTATTTTTATTTGTATCTGATAAACCACGAATTTTTAATAATAATCGATAAATAATAAATAACGAATCTGAAATTCTTCAAGTTTATTTTCCTCATCTTATTTTGTTTCATTATCTAGAGATTGGCCATATTACCACCCACTTTGTATCACTACGGGTGCCAACCACTGACATATTGCGCTGGGGGTTGTCCCTTTTGTGAAATTTATAATGCAATACAAGAAAGGCCCTCTCTCACTTTACCAAAGTCTGCCACTACTATACAATGAAAAAAAATAAAATCCAAGGTGTATATGGGTGGTGTTGTATATTGCTAGTTCAAAATCGATCCTTACAGTTATATAGCAATAAGGATTGTTTTAGTATGATCATCTTTAATATAAAGTACCATATATTGGCGAAAACACCTACCTGGACTCGTGTTAGATATACGACAAATGATTTATAAACAGAGATTGGATGTTTTGATTAAAACTTACAAAAATATTTAATTCCCATCGCGTTCTTGTTAACTAATTTTTTTTTTTTTTGATTTTTTATCAATTATCAAGACAAACAAATGTTCGTTGTAAAAAAAAAAGGGGAATTCGATGATTGAATTGATAAGGTGTTACATAAAAATTAAAGCGATATCCTCTATTAGGGACATTAGCATAATTTGACAACATAAATCTATCGCTAAACGCCAAACTTTTAATTTTATTCGTTTCATTTTTGCTAAAAAAAAATACGAAAAATCCATGTATTTCAAGATAATTAATCGAAATTATCGTTATATTTATTCAAATAATTATCGACAATCATGATTGGTTGACAATCTATTTTTCGTTTCTTTCTCTTACAAATCTTGTTTATAAACGTACCCACCCATACATTCCACCATCTCTGTCTATTTTGTATTCCCCTACTATACCCCCACTATCATAACAAAAGCACATGAGTTTCTCCCACTACTCGCGTATATTAGACAAGTTTCGAGGATATTGGCATAGATGGCAGCACAAGATTATTTGGAAGTTTTGTTCAACATATTGTCACTAGTGGCGCTAGTTGATCTAGAAGACAAATAAAATACCGCCAAAAGATAGAATTTAAAAATTATTTCAATTTTTATACTGTAATCAATGTAAATACGTTAATTAAACCGGAAATATTGAATTTTTACATAGTAACTACGCGAAATTAATTAGTGTTAACTATGGTAATTATAAAACAATTAATCCTCATACGCACACAATAATAATTGAATTGTATTTGTAATTAGGCATTATTTTCATAATTATGAATATTTTGAATAATCTTTCAATGTTAGTCAGGTAAGTATTAAGTCTTATCTTTGTATTTAATCGATTTTCAAGTTCACGGGCGGTTATAATTTTCTTTTATAATGAATACATTGAAAACTAGCTTTTTTTTATTAAAAAAAAAAATTATTAATAAATATTATTCAGGAATTTACGCTTTCGTCACATTTTCTATGTAAATATCAGAAAATATATGTGGAAACAGAACGTGATATATCAAAGTTGTGCTAAATGGTGAATAGTTTCGGTATTTTTATAACTTGTGTCAAACAAAAATTATTGGCAGAGAAATTACACACAAATCATAGAATTTGTGGTAGTTTTGCATGGTTAGTGCTTCTTTACGTGACACTTTTCAATTTAATCCAAACTTATAGTGAAATAGCCAAGACTTGACCATACAACATTCTCTCTAGACGATTTGATCAAAATGTGATGAAAGGTAGTTTGATGTTGTCGGTATACATCTGTTTTAATAATTCTTTGCTAAATTTTTTCCATTTTTTTTGTACGTTTGTCGTTAGTTGTCCATACAAATTTAACATATAACGGAAATTTATGAGATGATAAATCAAAGATGCAGTGTTTCATTTGTCAGGTGTGTTTGGCGAGTGATGTATTTTTATTGTTTCAGGTCTAGTGTGGTATGAGTATATGGCATGCTAGATGGCAGTTCACTCGACACGTCGCAGGGCGCGTGTTTAAATGTCTTTTGTATTGATCACATCGTATAGGGACAGTGGGATTTAATTAAACACAGATTTTAATTTGCTTGAAACTTTTTTATTTACACTTTTATGTACTGTATAGTTGATTTCAGGTAAATTTCAACATTACTATTCAGTCAGTTAGACAGTAAACTACATTCAAACTAGAGCGGAAATTGAACTAAAACTGATCTCACACATTGGCTTCACAAAGTTAATTTATCATAATGGAAATATAGTCAAGGTAATGGGAAAAAAAATTGATGTTTAACAAGAAATTCTGACAAACTAGCCGATTGTATAATAATGCATCGTTTGGTATAACTTCTAAGAAAATTTTTCTTGTTTGATATCAGATATTTGCAATTTTCTGCAATATGTTCACATTTTTATGTTTATCAATGTTATATAGTGAAATAAAACAATGCGAACCGTAACAAAGGATGTCTTTTTTCTTTATTTAGCTTTTTAAAAAGAGAGGTTTTTAAGAAGCTATAAATTGTAATAAATGTTTCCTTTTGATGCATTTGTGGCATTCAAACATAATGACTTGAATGTATAGGAAAACCTTTCGGAAAAAAAATTCTAGAAAAACACCATTAATTTTAATCAAACATTGTTGGAATTTTTATGTTTTATCGAATGAGTGAATGAATACAATCTGGCTCCAGAAAAAAAAAAATAAAAAAAAAAGGATGAAACATCAAAACCAATTGCGACAGGTGATAATATAAAATAACGCTTTCGGCGAGAGTTTGGTAAATATAGTCGTAGTCGTTTTGAAGCATTCCTGTCCATCCCGAGCAGACGTACGTACTTCCCACCTCTAAAGCAAATGTTCCTGATGGCTATAATTCATACCGCACCAAACACACACGGTCACAACAGGGTAATCCTCGTCCTTTTTATACCACTGTAGCTTTCAACGAATCCTCTAGTGTTGAGCATATTACACACATACACACATGGCAAACGAAAACAAAATTCATTCAGTTCCCAACTGGACAACAACACCAGAGTATTTTTAGAGATTTCCAACATTTCACTATTTCAAAAAAAAGAAAAGTGTAATAAAACAAATTATATTGCGAAATAAATTCCCCTATGCCCTTTGTAAATAAAATTAGTTTATAGATCCGATTTCAGTTCGTACAACTTAACGGCTAATAAAAAGAGCAATAATGTCAGGATAGAACATAAAACATGCTGTGCGTGTTCTAGAGAGATATGACAAGATGGTCTCAACAAGGGCCCTCTATACATACAGCCTCCCAAAGTTGATACAATTTCCACACTATTCATCCTAATATAGAATGAGTATTTTTGACTATCTTCGAAGAATAGAAACAAAAAAATTATTCAACAGTTCAAAACAAAACATTTCCACAAAACAAAAGCTTGGATAAAGGGAAACCAGTGTGTTTGTGTATCTACTACGGCAATACATCACAGAATTGGAGACTTGCCTTCCGCTTGTGACCCTGTTTCCAGAATATCCCTTGAATACCGATACTATTAAATTATCTATGGACAACGTGAACCATTAAAAAATAGTTTTAGTCATACCTAAGATGATGATGATGATGATGATGGCTATGATATTATCAAATAAAATTTGTCGATCTCCATAACCGGTTCTAATTTTTATTATAATGAAAGATCAAACAACTAAAAATTCCTGAATTATTTCAACTACAAGAAAAAGATGACAATTTTTGTTTAATTTATTTAAATAAAACGACTCGAAATTAGAATTTTAAATTAATTGAATAAATTACAATAGAAAGAATAAAAATTGATAATTTTTTTGTTGTTGTTGAAAAACAACACCGATTAAAGAAGAAAAATCAATCTTAAATACATAAACGATTGCAACATTCATTCAATATACAGTTTGCAGTTTTAAATGACCATAAATAATAGGTTACCAATTAGCCATTTGAGGTATTTACAACCACAACTGGATTTAATTATGATTAATAGAAAAACACATATGGATAAAGATGTCACATAAAAAATATTAATTGTTCGTATCTTTCCCATCTTCCATGAATAATCTTACATTTACTACTAAATATGTAGGCATTAGTAAGAATGTTAAAATAATTGTATGATTGTTCAACGTTATGCATGTATCAATAACACATTTGTAACTATACGTTAGTGAACTGTAATCCAATCGAACTAATCAATTCATCATAATTTGTTTAAACAGATGCATGCATATAAACTGGTTATGGAAAATTCGGCTGGTTTCCAAAAATAAAACAAAAAAAATGTAACTTTCTTTTTTTACCTACATTTCCAATTAAAATTTCTTCAATTTTTTAACAAAAATCTCAATTAGAAACAACAAAATTCCTAATTAGTACAAACTACTTTTACTGTTTTAATTTAGATTTGTGCTTCCTAACTTGAGACGTCTATAAATCTAGATTAGTTAAGAGAGTTTGTAAAAGTTATTGTCAATTGGATTTTACATTTTCAGATTTTCTTCCAGATGATATACAGAAAAAAAAGCCGAAACGCATCTGTGCTCCCACCAAAAAATTGTTGATTAGTCCGAAGAGAACTAGTTATAAACCCCCGCACATATGCTCAGCTAATCGATTCTAAAGAAACCAGAATGACACCCTACATAGATGCCCTGCCGAGTTGATCCATGGACCACCGTGATCTACTGAAGACGTTGTTTTTTTCCATTTCTGTTTTGTTTCACTCCTACCCTTCTCTATTTTTGTTATAATTATTAACAATAATAATAAGGGGTACGTGTATTTCAAACTGAAAATTTCTGAAATTAATTACTGTAGTAGTAGAAAACAATGGAATATTTTACATTAAAGTTTCAAGTTTTCGTGTTATTTTCAAAGTTGGAATACTAGCCACGATCAATATCACATTAATCCTCAAGTAATTAATACTATCCTTCGGTATGGTGTGCTGAGTCTAAAACTAACCGCTTCTACGACCATTTCCACAACCTCAAATCTATTCAAATGGCTGTAATAATTGAATATATAAAACATTAAAATTTGATACCAATTTCTCTAATAATAAATATTTTAGGTATTTTTTTTTTCAAACAAGTGAAGAGGTTTATTTATGTAACAACGACCTAGGCCAAATTTTTACCCACAAAAAAAAAACTTTCAATGATAGTGAAAAACAAATCGTAAAACACACGAAGGTCAGGTGAGCCGTTAGAATATCGTAGAAGAGAAGGAAGAAAACACAACACACACACAACTTGCATACAATGAGATCGTTAAATTGGTAGTTTTTTTAACGGTCAACGACTTTCAGGTAAAAATTTTACAACAAACATTATATAGTTTTACCAAGAATGACAAAATTGTAAAAAGAAGCGAATGAATAATCAAAAAACGAACGGAAAAAAAGAACAACCTTCAGGAACAAAAACGACAAAATGGTAGAGTGGTGACCATGATATTTATAGACCCGGAACCGTAAAATTGACATGTCCATCATAATACTGCGCTTCTGAGTAAGTTTTTAACTAATCCGGTTATGTTTTTACAACATTTTTATTTTTTCTATAAAATAAAAAAAAAATAACATCAAAGAACGAAGTTTTTAACAAATTACTTAACGTTTTTTTTTGTGTCAATAAACAAATAAAAAAGTTTTATAGAATAATTGGAGTAATTAAACGAAAAACACTGGAACAATTGGCTATCATTCTACAACTAGTTTAATACGTATTGACATACCTACAACTCGGATAGAGTAGGTATATTATACCCCACGAAATGATATTACGAATTAGAAGGAAACTCTTCTTCGTCTAGTGTTAATATATGGCTGTAGAAACAATCGTCGCGAAGTTTTATTGCTCATTCAATCGGCACTTTCTTAGGTTTTCTCAGTAGCAAATGGGTGTAAGACAATAAAACCTGATGCATTGTGATTGTATACGACAGAAGGAATCTGTTTGATAAAAGACGACAACGGATCCTCTACTCAAATTGAGACGCACACAGTTAAATGCAAATTTAATTGCTAATAACTCCCCTACATTCTTTTCGTTTAAATTAATAAAACAACAAAGGGAACAATCAATTTTGTTCTTGTTACAAAAAAAAACAACAACACAATAGATGTATTTTTTCTCCTAATCTTTATTAGGTGTTGATGGAAATCTGGCAACAACGGCGGAACACATAAGTTAAATTGATATTGTGTTAGGTTTAACCATCCCCACTACACCTCTACCACCATTCTTTTGACGGTCATGGGGTTGAAAGCGGCCATTAGCTTTCTAAAGTTGTCCCTTCACGTTGCGCTACAATCCAATATAATGAACTTTTATTATTATTATTTTTATGTATATGCCCGTGTATTAAATAATATACTTTACACCTGTACTTAGGCATCTTAAGGAGTCTTTACAATACTTATTAATTTTTATTTTTTTTTTTGAATAAAAAAACTGGTTGAAGTATAATACACGAACTGAAAATGAAAAATTCACTATAATAATAGTAATATTTGTTGGTGATGATAATCGTACGAAATTAGTGATGGAAAATATTAAGTATGCGTTATACGATATAAATTAATTGAAGGATCAATTATAACTGTTTTGCAGTCGTAATTGTTTAAGTACAACGTTGATTACAGGTTAAAAATAATACGTTTTTATCAATTGGAGGGAACGTGAACAAAATTAATAAAAACAACGTAAAGAAAACATTAAAAAATTTTCACTGAAGGTTTTTACAATTTAAATAATTTAAAAAAAAAAAAACGAAAACTTGAAATATCCGTTAAAAACCGACAAAGCTTATAGAATCTGACAATGAGAGAGAAATATTAAACGATATTTCATAAATAAAACAAACAATTGAAATAGAAGAACGTTACGCCTCTTTAGCAAACAATTTTCACAGATTAGGATAAACGCTATCGGCAAGAAAGAAAAAAAAACAAATCAGACAATCACGATGATAGCGATGATGATGATGATGATGAGGATGGAAAAGTAATGATGAGCGTGTAAAACCACTTGTAATCATTGTCAATTATGTTGTGAGCAATTGAAGGCGACTTCTACAATGTAATGTATACCTAATCTCGCAACCAACAATAACAATCTGGTCGATAAAGGAAAGAAACTTGATTATAACTATACATATGTACATACATACATACAAACATAGGACACGGTGTACTACCAATAGAGATAAATGCAATCGGTTTGTAAATTGACGAGAATGAGATGCAAGAAATATTCGTGTATATGTTGTGTGTGTGAAATTTTGATTTACCGTGTGTACGTCCATGCCTAAGCGATGCTATCGCAAATTCAGATTGAGCCTAATAGAATATAGCCTGAACAACAACAACTATACACAACAACGTTGGTGGTCGTGCATATGCCTATTATATTAATAACACTTTGCCTTATTAAAAATGCATTAGGTCGTTTATTTATTGATTTAAAACGGTGGGTGGATTGTTTTCTACTCGCCTCACTCGTGCATATACTATATACAAAACACCGAACAATTCTGTATTTAATGTTTTTGCTTTTTAAAGTTTTTGCACGAAATCGTGGCCTATCGTTTTATTCGCCTTCATCTACCCATAGTTCTGTATCAAATTGTTGATCGCACACATTTTTCCAAACATAATTGAAACTGTAGCACAGTAATGAAACGTTCCGAATTATTTATTATCACTTTAAGAGATCATTAAAATGGAATTTAACAAGATTTCAATTCTTTTTTCCGTAATGAAAGTACGATTAATTATTGATATTTGTATCGGTGATGGTCATTTAAAATTTCACAAATAATTCGCTCCATTTGTGGCGCCATTTATTCCTATTAGCGTCTACTTGGATTTTAATGGAATATATTAAAAAAAAAAAATAAACAACAATAAATTGTTTATTAAATAAAGCAAATAAACCTTCTAATATTAAACGACTGCGCTAGATGGACCGTTAGAACCTTTTCAGTTTCTCAACGGGCTATAATCGCTATTTCGCTCAACCAAACAACTAAGCAACAACTGTCAGCAATTTATCATAAATTTTTCATGAAAACGTGCAGAAAACCTACACGACTTTCCGCATTGTAGTATTATGTGTGTACAGATAGAAACCGATGTTTTATTATTCTTCTTCCGCTAATTTTACAATATTTTTTTTATTAGCAAATCTATCAATTTTTCAATAAACTATTTTAAAGCAGCTACAGCAGCAGCAAACCCGGCGGCGGCCGTCGAATGCAAACGCATTCTAATGTACAAACGACGCGTTGCGAGAGTGTTGATTCACGACCGTACACGCTGTAATGGAGGCTGCTCTCTTCCTCATACCATCACCAACACCCACCAAAAAATCGGCCAACTGGACAAAATCCACTCGTCTCAATAAAAGTCCCATATTATTTTCATATCAAAAAATATATAAAATAGAAGAAATCATTTATGAATCTCGACATTAAAACTCTCCTCAAGAGAATTATTGGAAAGTGAAAATTTGCAAATATTCAACCGGATAATTTATGGATAAATTCATGAAACTTGAGACAGTCAACAATCAAATTGTTTTGCAAATTAAGATTTATTATTGTTGTGATACACGGAGGAATCGGATAGTTTCTACAATAAAATTACTAATAAATTAAACCGAGAATTTTTCCGTAATAAAATTATTATTAACTAAATACGTGATTTATATGAGAAATTTGTTGTATAATCTAACAATTGCCAAGTTTTGGTTAGAATCTGACCTTAGTAATCTAAACAGATATCGGGGGAAAATCGATAACTTTTAAATTCACCCTTCAATACACACACACAAACAATTGAATACCGATGAGAATCGAATTGAATTGAATTTTTTTTTAAAATTCTTCATCAAAATCGCGCAACAACAATAAATTAAAAACAAATATCATTTTGGCCATGATTCAAGTTTAATAATTTTAGCTGAAATATTTTTAGATTGTGCCAAAATTGTTCGAATTAAAAAGAATGTTTGATGAATAAATTTTGTTGATCTTAAAGAAATGTGGTGTGTATTAGAGATAAGAAGAGTTCATCACCTGGTTAACTTCAAGATTTATTTAACTATACTATAGTAGAGGTAGGTAATCCCCAACAGTTAATAATTAGAGTAATATTTTGTGGAAATATCAACAAACGTGAACAGATATGAAGCCGATATCAAACTGCTACGGTGTTTGTATAAATGAAACGACGCCATGCTTCATCATATCTAACGACTATTTAGAATAACGTCCCAGAATTCAACTTAAGCACGAACTTGTTGTTAATCGATTCAATAAATCTGCCATATAATTTTGACTGATGCAATTTGCACCTAATTGAAGATTTTGGTTTCTCTCAAATAATATGCAAAAGAGGCAAATAATGAAAATAAAAAACACTATTAAAGTTTTAGTTTGTTGTAAAAGCTCTGAACACCAACCAAAACACACAACACAAACACACACAAATACACGGGCGAAGATAGAATGAACGTGGATGAGTTGTGTTCCAACAGAAAACGGTAATAGATCTTTTTCTGAAGACATTCGGGAACATTTCCTTTAAGTCTACCATGATTTATTAACATTCTAGTTGTCAACAATGAAATAATAACTTTATTTTTGTTTATTTCGGGCGATAAAGTTGTTTTAAAAGAGTTTCCAAATTCAAGTGTTGATTATCAATTACAGCAACAGTTTCTATGAATGTAAGCACATATTTATATGAATATGGTCCATGGTACGCATCTAGAATATAACATACATCCATATACACACACACACATACACAGATAACACACGAAACATGTAATGGCCATTTCTATTCATGATGTGTGTCGGTTCCAATAAACGTCGTATGCGTATATTAATTGAGTTAGAGATTGGCCCACCAATATTATATACACAATACGATGGAAATGTTAGTAATTATTTTTTTGAAAATACAGTAGAGTAATTGCACGTAATATTATATGGTTAACAAAAATGCTGCTGTTATACAACAACAATATAACCAAAAAACTGCACATAACAAAAAATAACGAGTGTTAACATTTCGGCCAACACAACGAAACTAACGGACTACGCAATTCATGGTTGTCATCTCCCTTTTCCCCCTTACACCCTATATATATAGATGGATGGTGTAAGTATAGGTCTTTTGCTCAGGGTCGCCATTAAAAACTTGCTTTTGTAATTCCCTAGTCTACCGGCAATTCAGACCTATTATTATATACAATGTTGCAAGAGAGTTTAGTCTATACAGCTTCACAAATTTCGTAAACCACACACTGTATATCTATCAACCACATTGTATATGTATACATCTTTTTGTTTTTGTTCAATAAAACGTTTAATTCAGTGTTACAAGTTTTTAAAAAGTTATCAATTTTTGTTTAAACACAACTCTAAAATAATTAAGAATCGACTCTATTATAATTCTTTCAAAACCATTATTCAAATTATTACACTGTCGAGATACAATATAAAGATTATCTTGTTCTGATACGCCTTTTTTTACTGCAGATTATATCTACGGAACGGTACAAACAAAGAAGTCGATCTTTCCGCAGGTATAATAGAAAGAAGCTAGTAAAGAAAATTTATGGGATTCCAAGTAAAACAGCAACCGTTAAAAGAGAATCACCCTATAATGTCTCTATTTGGTTGCACACCTCTATAACATAATTATTATTTCTTTCAAATGTTGTTCTATCATTTCTCATATTTATAAATAGTCTAACCACACAACAAAACGGCTTTTTAATAAATCATTATAAACACATTAAAATTTAAAAATTTTATCATTACAACAACATGTAAATCATACTGTTGAATATAAAATCAAATTGATTAATAGCTTCATTAAGTGGAAATTGTTGTTTCATCATTATAAAAGAAAAGTAAAATTAAAAATACGATTTGTTTATTTTAGATTAAAAACAACAACAATAATAATAATGCAAATGTGACGATTTGATGATTGCATGGTAGTTGTTTGATGAAAACGAAAGACCACCGTGACCTAAAGTCGTACAATCTTCACTTCTCATTCAACTATTCCGTATATTATGCTATAAAGGCGGAGTAATAGCTTTGTTATGATACCTGTTCCATTACGAGAGGTGATTTTATTATTCCACTTCGATTCACAGTTTTGATTTGCGAATGAATTTCATTCATATATACTATAGACCAATATTTATTATAATTTAAACAACATTCATTTTATCGTATCGAGTGTAACTCATTAATTAAAATCACATCAAATAAATTTTGTTAAATTGATTTTTAAATTATTTTTCACTACAATAAAACTGAAAATGGTTGAAACAATAATACCTGACCTACCATAATATCTTGATAGGGGCGAAGAGTAAATGTTTTCAGCGTGGATCGTAGTAGCGTTACAAAACGATGAAGATACAAAGGGGGTGTAACTGAGTAGGCCACGGATAATACGTCATAGCTCATCCGGACTAATTCCCGTACAATTCAGTACAAGTCCGGGTTGTTCTATACTTGCATTTCTGCACTTTGTAAGTAACTACCACATTATATGACGGAATTATAATTTCAATGAGATGTTAGGTACCTACTAATGATTTTACACCTTGTATTATGAAACACCGAATAATAATGAAAGATAATTTTACCGAAACAATAATAATAATGACAGTGAAATAGAAAAAAAAACTGGTCTATGGGCTTAACTTGTTATTCCAATGATTGTCTTTAGGAATCAACTCTATTCGAATCTAGTAGAAGCTATAAATAAAAACAATTTAAACAATCGTCGGTCCGTGAAAACCACAACCTTTTCTTAATCAATAATTCCCTTCTGACAGTATTCTATGGACGTAACATAATTTTAAAATATTATAGGCATACACCTGAACATTAGAACGCCCTAAAGCACATTGAACTCATTATTCTTTGGTGTTTAACTCGTATCTTGGGTAAATTGTATTTTTGCTTTAGTTAAATGTGATGTCGTACATTAACGATCTAAATTCATTTTTTACAGGGTCGTTAACGAGATGCGATACGGTCTCACTGATACATGTTTAACAACACAACACAACACAACAACAACGGGAGTAGTAGTGGTAGTAGATCCAAAAATACAACACAATGACCTTAACAAAAATTACGTTTCATTGAACCAAGAAATGACATTTTAAAAGATATTACATCAATTTATTAATGATATCAAGAGAATTATGATATTGTGTTGAACTGATAGACCAACAAAATTCATTCGGTCATATTTGAAAATAGACAAAAAAAATATATAGTTTTTTTTCTAATAAACAGTTAATTATGATAAACTAGCAATATTGGTTGTGTCCTACAAACCAGGATAATTTAACTAGTGTCTAGACAACAAAACCAGTGAAAATGGGCTAACCGAACAGCTGATCGCCCCTCGTGGCTCGCGACAAGGACCCACTGACGACAAACGGAGTTTATTAGAGTGAGTAAAACATATTTGTCGATTTGATGGTGCGATAGAGACAATCATACAACATTCAACCCTGATTTTACACGCACTTGACTCCACACAACCCGGGTTACAAGGTTCAACATTTACATAACTTTTCTCGTAACGCCCCGTATTTGCTTACAAACACATTTTACGACAAGTTGTATATTCATGTAAAATAGAATTTTTTATTTAAAAAATTTCATTTTTTTTTACATTTCAGTTAATGACTTAAAATGTAACTAACCTGCTATCGCCATCCAGGGATAAAATGTGTGGCTGCTTTGTTGATGGATTTGTGTACCAACTGGTTGTGCTGAGGATGAATTTAACGAACACTGATTGCTCCACGACGATAGTGAATTGGATGTGCGACTTCCTGTCGCCGCTCCAGGACTGGATGCTGGATCACCACCGACAAGTCCTACAGATCCGTAGCCCACTCTAGAATCTGGTGTACATGCGGCTGGTCTCACTGGACCCGTTAAACTATTTGTTAAATTGGCACCACCACCTGATGTCGCACTTTGCCAAACGTCCTTAACGGCCGCTGCCGCCACAACGGAAGCATATCCGTTTTGATCAGCATTACCTTTTGAACAGTCCGGTTTACTATTTGATGAACTGTAATTTACAGAGTTTTGTTGACTTTCTGTTGTTGATGAATATAATTTACATGCAGCCGCTACCGACGCATCATATGGTGAATCTTGGGGTGGTCTAGCTTGGTGTAAGGAATGATGATGATGATGTTGGCTAGAGGCATAAGGCGACATACCAAGACTAAGTGGAAATGATCGGTAAGCGGCAGCCGCTGCTGCACTTTGATCATGATGATGCGCCCCTGTCACAGAACTGGCGCTCTGATGATGATGGCTACCGTAAAAACCACTTTGCTCGAAATATGAGTTCATAATTGTTGAATTAATTTTGGCCGGATCTTTAAACTATCCCTCAAAAATAGAGGGATGGTCACTACTATACAAATTAAAACAGGTCACAACTAACGTCACTAGTCTGGTCAATAATAACAATAATAATTTAACACTTCCACGCATTCAAAAGTTGATAAAGTTTTTTTCTGTTGTCCGCTTTTCCGAGTTGAAAAAAAATTTTCTTATCACTGACCAAAGTCAAACAAAATCAAAAACAAACCAGTACCTCATGGTTTTATTGAATTAAGTCACTAGAAATACTTTCGACGAAGACAGCACGATGTATTTAATAGTTAATAAAATGATTATTGTTACGACGTAATAGTAATAAAGTGGGCCATAAAACGATGATAGTATTACAGTATAGATATAGCAGTCCGTACGACGACGACTACGAGTACACGACACCGTAGTTCAATCCGGAATGCACACGCTACTTAGTTAAGTCGCGGATCGGAACCCACTGGAGCTCCGGAGTCTGCTCCAGCCCACACATCCCGGCCCATTCGCGATCCCGCTTCTACATCGCGTGCTCTCGCTTTCGCGCTCTCGCTCCCCACTACTCGAAGCACGCGGCAATAATAGTCAGCTCATTATGACCTGCCACTATTGCTACCTGTTTTGCCAGCTATAAAAACCCCCCTTTCTAATACAAACAGCCAACTAATTAACCAATTCGTTTTATATAAAGTAACACCGGAAATCACAACCACTATAAGAAATTAATTTTTTATTTTACTTCTAAGATATTCCAAATAATTATGGAAAAAATTGATTAAACAAAAACTGAAGATTTTAAAAAATATTTTTGCTGTTTTACTGACTTTTAATGATAATCAGAATTAATTTTTTTTTGATAGAAAATTGAATATTTTTGTTTCAAAGTATATAGAAAGAGTAAATAGACATAAAACAAGTGCACCCTCCTGTGATCGAGATAGAAGGCACTATATAATGGAAGGGATCATACATGAACCAATAGCAATTGAATTCGTCACAGATCTGGCGCCCACTTTAGTATTGCGCAAGCAGAATGTGGCCTGTAAACACTACGATTCAACAGAACGATCACCCCCCACCAAAATATATATCTAACCTTGTTACACTCATGCAAAATTACTATACAGACATATAACGCCAGCTATCGGACAATCGCTGAACTTTTTAAAATCAGACACTTTTCGGCATTCAAACAGACAACATCAACATTTTTATTTTACATTTATTACAAACTATACCCACCACTTTTAGATGATGAAATTCATGCCAAATGATAGCCAATCAACCACCAAATCTGATAATTGAAAAAGCCACTTTTAAATTGCATATTGCAAGCATTTATTTATCTGTAAAAGATAAATATAAACAAAGGGAAATGTCAATAAATATTCAACATGAATAAAAAACATAATTAACATGTAATATAATGATGATAATAATCGTTAGAATTATTGTTTACATAAACGAATCATTTTGTTTTTACATTTGGGTAATAAAAATTTTTATTGCGTTGGCACGTTCCAAGTGTGACTTCTTTTGATTTTATGAAGTGTGACTACCATAATTTTACTATAGTCATGAGTGACATTTACGATCACTCAAACACAAATAAAATCGACTTTTATTACAATTTTTACCTCTCTATTGATGTTAAAGGTGCCGATCTTGACATTACTTAAAAGACATAAAAATGATTCTTTCCTATTTAGACATTAAGGATGAAATTGGCTGGTCCAAGATTTTATTACTTTTTTACGACTATCATAATCACCAATAAAATTTTTCAAAATGTTTACGATATATTCTGATAAATTGTTTTTAAAATAACAAATTATAATCACATAATAATAACAATTAATCAAAATTACATTGAGATGAGTCAAAATTTTATCAAATTCGAAATATAAACAATTTTAAAGCAAATATAAAGATCTTATTGTAGAATTTATAGTATGATGGGTACATTTATATAAAAGAGGGGTAGAAGTTTTATTTTATGTGAAAAATGACGTTTTTTCTTTCTTTTTCAAATCCTAAAACAACCCAAGTCTGTTTGAATAAAGAGACGATAATAAAAATGTCGATATGAATAGAGAAGGGAAGGACTATCTTTAGCAACAGCAATTCTTAACATAAAACAGGGGACTTGAAGAGCTCCAAAAAAACATCCATCTGTTATTATAATAAACAACCAGTTCATGTTATTTAATGAAAAGTGAAAATAAAAATCCAAACAGAAAGATGGAATAATGAGTTTTGACGACCTCTTTTTCATCCATATTTAAAGTAAAACTATAATCTTCAAATATTTGGCCAACGTAATCGTATTCAGAGGAATAATAATAATATTACCTAATAGGAACAAAAATGAATAAAACAAAAAAAAACAAGGACTTTTGTGAGAGATTTATGTGAATTTTATTCAAAAACAAAAAAATGCATTATAAGCGTTTGCAATTAGCATTTAAATATTTAATTAATAAGATTCCATTAATTAGGCATTTGAGAAAGGTGCGAAATGTAAATAAGTTTTTTTACAGAAGTTTTTCCCATAATTTACAATTGTTTATAACAATTCTATGTTTTTTTTTCTGTTTGTTATCAAAATATTAGCTGATAATTTTATAATTAACGTTTGAAAGGCAATATATCAGTTTTTTCTTTTTTATAAATTTTGATTAGATTGTGTGTGTGCGTGCGTATGTGTATATGACTAATCATTTTTAATTGTGCAATAAATAGACTGTAATTTGTCTAAAAGGGCAAACAATTTTTTTTAAAAACTGTGTTTAACAAGTATGGGAAGCTTTTTTGGAAAACTATTTGAGAAAAATTATTGAAAACCGTCAATCAGCCATAAAATAGCACACGTTTACATTACTTTCAATCGATGTACAGTTGATTAAAGGAAATAGGTTGTCTGGTTAAAACTACAAATTATCTTTAAATTAGTTGCCATTAAACGGCAAGTTAATCATAAATAAAAGCTGTGTTTTGTTGATTTTGCCCTTATTTTGTCCAACAAACTTCACTTGATGGAATAGCAATGATGTAACTTTAATGGGTGCAATTTTCACCGAACTCAAAAAAATGAAGCAAGGAAGCCTGGGTGGTCCCTTAAATATCGGACTCGCTGGGCGATTACACTCCTGGGCCCTCAATTCAACTAAAAATTATCAATCTTTTGATTAGCGAAAAAGTCAAATTGCTAATAGCGTAATAAGTTCCGATAGAATAGAATAAACAAGAGATGAAGCTGAAACTTTTAAAGAAAAATGCCCTCGAGAATATCTAAGCACAATGAATGAATTAAAGTTTTGTTTTAAAATAACGAATGAATTAACTAACGAAACATTAGTTAGTATTCAGTTTTGGGGCCAAAACGTGCTTCCTGTATTCAAATGAAACTTCAAAATCTGTAAAATAGTCTCCTTATCATTTGATTAATTAATTAATTATCCAATTAAATGTTAATGCACTTGTATGTGTATCAATGAACTGTTGAGAAAGACGACTAAACTTTGTATAAATTTGTTTATTATTATTATTATTACGTCTTTTTATCATGTTCTAATTCCATTATTTTTACAGTCCAAATCACTCCACTATCAACCAACTATAAACACCCTTTTTGATAATCCAAAGATCATCAAGTTCAAATCTTAATTCCTCATCAGGAATGGGTGAAAGAAAGAAGCACAAAAGGACTGCAGTTTAAAAAAAAAATCATAAGCGCACTCTATCGGACAGTAGCTAAACTACATTTATAGTCAAGTTATCGTTAGGAGCAATCCGTTCTTTTTATCATCACATCTCCCATTTTTATTCGTTTTTTTTTTGTACTCTTTAAAAGCAAAAAAAAAGTAAAGGAAAAAGCAAGAAGGAAGAAAAAAATAGCATTTACAATCAATACGATGGGAGTTTTATGGTCCATAAGAAGTCGTTGCTGTACGGAATCGCTTGTAAAATGAGGCACAAATGTTTCTGTTGGCGATAAGGTTACCAAATAAGCTCCATTTATGTTGTTTATTCATCACTTATACCGGTTCTATATTTTCTATTAAATTGTTATCGAACTTTATTATATGTAAACTTATTGTATTTATTTATTTATTTCAATTAATCATAATTTAAGAGGTGTACGAGTAAAAACAAGGTATTTAATTATAGATTAAAGATAGATTGAACGGTTGTAATTTCTATTTAGTTTCTAACTGTGTAAGAATAGAGAATTAAAGGAAATAATAATAGGAGAGTTAAGAATTGACTTTATTTCTTGGTAAACAAAAGGTCGAGGCCTGTAAATTATCATCTCAATAAAATCTAACATTGTTTTTAATTTAAAGCGCTATCTTCTCATATTTTTTTATTATTATTATTTGTTAATCATCAATAAAAACCCTTTCAATTAATTGAAACTATTCATAAAAAGAAATAACTGCGATAACACACACTTTGATTTATTATTATTATTATTATTGAACAATTTTATTCTCGATTAACACCGATTAGATGAAACGTAAATCCACAAATAATAACAAATCCGTCGTCTATCAAAATCGAATATCAACAATGTAAAATAGATTATCCATCGTTTGTATTGTAATGAGGCTTGTTAGTAGTTAGTAAAAGTGGTAACGGCGCGTTAAAATGTCGTAAAGCGGCTTTTTATTAGCCGTAAAGTTCCACTAAAGTCGGAAGGCTCTCTTATAGTGTTGTTTGTTTTTTTTTTGAAAGACTTGAAGCTCGTGCAGATTTGGTACTTTAGCACGTAAACAATTTATTTTTTTTGTGTTTACACAATCAATTATGTTAGATAATTGTTTATTATTTGCATGATTCAAACAATTGGAATTTAATTGTTTAGAAAATGAACAATCAACCGAAACGAAACAGTTTTTTAATTATAAATAAATAGTTATTGTAAATTATGTAATAAAAAAGTTACAAGTTTAGTTGATAAATAATTAAACAAGTGTAAGCAAGTTTACAATTGTCTTAGTTTGTATTACTTTGTATTAAAGGAAATTTTTTAAAATAAACATGTACTTGTTCAAAACCGTCTGAAGGTCAATATAGGAAAAACTAGAAGTTCTAGTTGGGATATAGGATACCGTTCATTGGACTCGATATGTTGTCGGCAAAATCAAAGATCAAAATTCAAAACACTATCGTTATTACTTTGTTGTATTTTCTTTAGAAAAAAACAACTTTACAAATACTACACTTGTGTGTATTAAAACAACATTTAAACATAAGTGAAATTAAAGTGCACTTACACCAAGATTTATTAATGTAAACTTATAAAGTAGTCAATGATGCCTTTTAAATGGTGAAATAATCAAAAAAACAACTTCAACAAACTAGAAAACGATTTGCAAATGTTAATTAACCGATTAATATACCTTCTCACAATAGCGCTTTTGATTATCGAAAAAAAAGCAAAAATGTTTGGAATATTTAAAAAGAAGATAACCTTATCTGTAAGTGGACCACTTATAGTGGAACTATGGGAAAACTGTCGAAAAAATGAATTCCAGTTGGGACGTCTCGTATAAACAATTAATCCACAACAAATAACGTTGGATGAGCTTGAAAAATTTCAATTTAAATAATGGCAAAAGTTGGAATAATTGAAAAGGTTGAGAATACGGTGATAATTAACAAAAGTATGTTATTTGAAAAATAGTTAACAATCACTAGATAGTATCCCACACGTTCTTTTACAATTTGCATAATATCTATACATACGTGATGATGGTTATTTTTACTTTTTTTCATTTGTTTGGTTCTATATCAGTGTTTCCCAACCGGTGTGCCGCGGCACCCAATTTTTATGGAGATCAAAGTGGAAAAAATACGGATTAAAACCAACTAAATATGGTATTAGTGGTGCGGAAATTTTATTGGACTTAGAATGTGCCGCTAACCCAAAAAGATTGGGAACCACTGATATAGTTAGTTTTCATTTATTAACGACCGCCTCTGTACATCATCACAAATTATCAGTTTTCAAAACATTACCTTGATGTAAAGTTTACAATTAATGGAACAGATCATAAATTGCATGATTTGTCTACATGATTACCTAATTGGGAGAAAGCCATACGGATTAGACAATTCATAATTAATTTATTGTCAACTTGATGAACTTTTCAGAGAGCAAAAGTATCAAAAAGTCAAAGATAAAAAACTACTTTTAGTACACAGCTGTACAGAGATACAATTATAAAAATTATCGTCCACTAAGGGGCGAATTAGAGCACTGGTCCCCCGAAAACCCAGCCCCAAATCTATTAATTTTTTCTTAATAATTGCTTTTTAAGATAATTTATAGACGCAACAATTGTTGTCCATCTCCTTGGAAAATTTCCTTCAGGCGCCCATCATACGAAATAATCAAGTCAAATTTGCATAGCCTACTTTGTGATTTAATTGTTTATTGTTTCATTTTAAAGTTTGTTCACCATTTTATACGAATCAAAATTTTTAACAAAATGATAAACAATTGTTCAAAAAAATGTTGTATTTTCCATCATTCTTTTTAATATAATCGAAATATTCCAAAAATTGTATTTTCTATCAACGAAATTCATATTTATTTGGTTGATAAGAAAGAAAAAGCCCTCTATCCATTCTTCCCACAATGCAATGCGGACAGTTTAATGGCCGCCGCTTGTCTTTTGTCAGACTATCTACATTGAAAACATGCTGCAGAGGCGTGGCTTACTGTAGCCTCGTACGCAGGCTACTAGTTTATACAATTTACATTCTCTAATAGATCGTATTAAACAAAAAACAAAAGAAATATAATGACTTACCGGTAGATTTTCATTAATTTTTCACTAATTACAATGATTGATTAAATTTTAAAAAATGTTATTTCTATGATTTAAAACGGTTTATTGTAGCAACCACTTTGAAAACTTTAAGCTTGGTCAGCCATCTTGCCGCTTCTCCCCCTACTTAGCAAAACCATCAACGTTGTGTTCATCAATGCTACTCTTTTACAGTAAACTGACGGATCAGAGTTTGTTACCATTTTTTTTTTTGCAACTTTCAATTATTGCAAATAGTTTATTTTTGATTTTATTGATTTTTTTTTGGTAAGTGAAGACTATTAATGTATCTACTAGTCTGAAGAAATATGTAGGTGATAGTAAACGTAAATAGGTGTGATTGTTTTGTTTACAATATGGCGACGTGCATGAAAAGCGTCAATGTATGGAGTATTTCGTAGATTGTTTTTTTTTAAAAATTGTACAAAATGATAAAAGAGTAGTCAACAAATCAAGTGATAAAAGAACAACTTTCGTTATAAATCACAATTACGTTATTATTTAATGTATGTAAATGATTTGGGTACTGTAGAACCTTAAAACGCAGACATTTTTTTTTACATATGGAATTTAAAATAAGAAAACAAGCAGCGGCAATTGGGGGCCATCTCATGTTTTCATATTAATAAACTATTATTTCCTGTAATTACTATGTGGTTAAGTTGAAAATTTTCCAATAGGACTGTTGGTGGTTGTTCACAAAAATTCAAATTAGTATGAGTTGAACAGTGTAGTACCTTCCAATTGACTACAGTCGCCGTCTTTATAATTTTCATCATACATACAATTTCATCTTATATGATTTTAGCTAAAAGATAGTTTACGTATAAAAATAATAATACCCAAAGTATCAGTTATATAAATGTTGTTGTAAACAAATCTATAGGTATATACCTAATATAATAATCTATTGATTGTAAGTGGAAAGATGATCTGATAAGAATTGAATAATAATTTGTTTAATGTTCACCTTTTGGCGTTGTATGTTCAGTAAGAATAAGGGATTAATGCTCCACCTCCAAATTTATCTTTAATCCCTCTTTACGTATAATTTTTGCACCAAATACAGTACGCGCGCAATTAATTGGTACGGTGTCAAGCACCTTACGTCTAAACATATAATTTTGGTATAATTATCTACCAAAATAAGCGGGTATAATTTGATGGTTGTTTCTCACTCATTATGAAAGATTACAATTTCCAGAGTTATAATTAGAATTTCCGTTCCACAACTGAAAGTTATATAATCACTTTTTTTTTATTATTATTTCATTCTCATTTTAAATCGACAAAATTTCGATTTACACATTATTGAAGACGCCTGTAAAAAATGCTGCATATTCAAAGAATTTTCTATCGCTCCACTTCAATGTCACCGTCATGAGAAAAACGAGTTGATTGCTTTAATATAAACAAAAACGTTTATATAGTGCGAACAGAAATTCAAGTGAAAAAACCGTCTTAACGTACATACATGAGTGATTGTGTGAAATATTAGATACTGAATAGCCTCAATAATTCTGTCGACTTGATGCGGTTGATAACGGATGTGTTTTATCGGAATTGTGTACTTTAATTTGAGTGGTTACTTTACATGTAGATAACTCAGTTTACACCGGCATTGGAATTGTGGGTTAAACATCACATTTCTGTAATCCTTAATTTATTGTACGAATGGCATTGAAACTATCAACGGATAGATTTGAATCCATTGATGCGATTGGTTAAAAGCAAATTGGAAGGTCATTTTTGAAAAAATCCTGTCGAGTAATATTAAATTTATTTTCGATGTAAACTTAATCAGTGTCATACTGATAATCATAGTCTTAAGATTGTAAAATTATGGCTGTTTTCTAAGAGGTGTTGAAATAATCGTTTGAAAAACTTGTTTAACGTGCATACTTAGACGACCTTTAGAGTGTCCTCAAAATTTCTATCGAATTACGTTTATAATTACATAAATCCATTATATGACCTTTGTAAGTGAAACAGGTTGTATGTTGATATTGAGAATGTGAAACTTGCAAATTCGATTGGAAATACAATAACAAATCTTGTTCAAGTGACTTTCAAGCACCTATAATCGTGGATATCTTTTCAAGTTCTTGTACAATATCAACATTTGAAGAACTTTACTATTTCCTTCAAGTGCAAAAAATAGAAATTTGAACAAGAATTTGGACGGGAACTATAATTACCACAAGTTCTTGCTCAATCTCTTAATATAATAATTGTTTTGAGTTACTGTCTTTCTGACACTAGTTGGAGGCAATTGCCAAGTTCTGTAAAAACTGAATCAACTTGTGGATTGAAAGTTATCCAAGTCGCTAGAAGTCTCTTGGAAATGAATAAACATTATCAAATTTTACTTGTTACAAGCCAACTTGAACAAGAAAAACTTGATACAATTTATTGATATATTTTGTAAGGTTTGCATTCATTTATTACATGATCATTATCATGTTCTCACTGATTTATCAAAATAAAAACTGATTTATTTTGAATTTTAGACGATCTTTGTGTTCCGTCCAAGCGTCGGCTTTCTTATGAGATTGTCGATTTAAAAATTTCGCCAACAATATTTATTTTAAAACAATCTTATAATTTAAAATAAATAAACGTACTAGTTATTGGTAATAATTTACACAAAGTATCACAAATATAGGAGCGGGTATCGGATTGCGTTATTTTTTTTTTTTATTTACAGTCTGTCTCCCAAGCGGAAACCGTTTCGATCACGTAAAGGAAAAATAATTTTTAATTTATGACCAATTTCGATTGTATCACGAAAAAATTGTGATTTGAACATAAAGCTGGCTGCTATAACACGTATTTAAATTTTTAATTGAATTCAATACTACTGTTTTGTGTTAAATATCACATCTTTTTATTTATTTTAAATGTTAATAAAATTAAATAACTACATAGTTTTGTTGATAAAAATCAAATGCAGTCGGCTTATCTATAAACACAATATTTTCAAGTTGTAAATGCAGTGTTTCAATTATTTTCTGTATTTAAAGCTTGTATTTTTTATCTACACGCAACTAGTAACTGTACTATAAAAGAACGCATAAATTCATAAGTCAAAGTATAGTTTTGTGTTAATTATAGCAATTTATTTAGTTTTATGGTTGGTGAGAATTTCTCAAAAGATTCGTTAAAAGATGTAGAATTTGCTCTTGGTTCAGATTCATTAAAAAATATCAAGAAACGGACTTATTAATTTAAAATAAAACATCTATCCGAGATTGACTGAAAATCGTGTATTCTAATGACGCTTAGTCTGCGCTGAACCAACATTTTTCTATACTTAGAACCGAATAGGTTCACCTAAATTAGCTCGTTGTTCTATAATTAAATTCGAACATCGTCTATATAGTGTTCGAATCGACCAATTTCCATTCGAAATTATCAAATACACGCACTTCAAGTCCCAGATATTATTTCAATGAATATCGTTCAATTTATTTTATTTCACCAGTTTAAAACTAGATAATCGATATTATCAAGTTGCTGCCCACAATCCGTATGTTTTCTGGTGGTGGTGGTGATGTAGAAAGGAACAAAATAGATAATAATAATATAACGAAATGAAAATGACGCCCTTTGCGCTTCGGCACAGGTTTATAAACGCGCTATTCTGGTCTATAAACGGAACATAACATGGAGCGGTGCGCACTAAAATGGCGCCCAACCGGTCCCTTGTGGCACTGTAGTAGATACGTAAATATACGTAGAAGAGACACCCTTCTTCTCTGCGTCTTCTTTCCGGTTTCTCTAGTCTGGTACACCATTACAACAACGATTTTCTTTAATCAACTCAAGCATGTCATCTTAAATGTTACTTTATCGAAAATTTATCGAAATTATTAATATTTATCGTTATAATTGTAATGATTATTATAATCTATTTAACAACTTTCTAAGTTAAATTTATCATATTATTAAAGTAATAACCGTCACTAATTATATATAATAAAGACAGAATTTTAATTTAGATAAATTGAAATTGATCCTTTTGCATAAATTATCTCGTTTATCATTGGTTTTTTTGTTATGATAAAAAAATCAAATCAAATTCAAATTATAAGCACCATAAAACACTAAAAACCGGATATAGTCCCGATAAATGTATGTATGTAGGTATTGTGCCCTATACTGTTTATGTTTTGTGTCAAAGTTCAACAATCTAAAAAAAAAAACAATAAAGAAATAAAATATTATTGGACAAGTAAATCGTGATGATTGAATCAGATCGAAATCGAGTCACGCCGTAATGCGGAACAATTTCAACTTTTATATAAATTATAAAATACACGTGAAATCTTTTAAATACTGGTAGCCGTATACTACATAATAATAATAATAATAATAATGATAATAATGTAATATATAGTTTTATTTATTATTAAAAACATTGTGTATACACGAAAAAAAAAAACTGTTAGGAAAACATTTGCTCCCATTGATTTTACGACCATTTTTACTGGTCGTAAAAATCAAAGTTATTGCTTGTTTATGTTTACTACTGTTTAGTGGTAATAAATGTTGGATTTAGTTACAATACACCTAGACCTATGCCAACCTAGTGGCAGTTATTCGCCACTCAACGCTCCTCATTCACATCAATGTCGTCTTTATTGACATGCTTGATGGTCTGTTTATTATTATTATTATTATTAGCATTATTATGCTTGGTTGTAAATTGGTAGAAATTATCGTTTTATTTCTTTATATTCATCTACATTTTTTTATGCGGGAGAGGTGGAAAGAAAAAAGAACCTATAAAACGTTTTTATGTTAACAATTCATGTCGGTCTCCTTTTTATATTACCTGTTTGATAAATTTGTGCATAAATAATTTACATTTATTGTTATAGATGCATTGAATTGACAATTAAACAACTATTATTGTTGATTTTTCGAAAAACAGTGAATTTTGTAAATTAAAACATCAAAACTGAGGTAGCATGCTGATTAATTTATTGATATGTTCAATTACAGTACAAGCCTGTTTAACCAACTATCACGGACCAAGCTCCTATCGGATAAGCGAAAATGTTGGATAATACGGAGCGACGTTTTACTTTTATGCTAATATTATCTGGCACCCGGAGTAGGTTAGAGCGTAGACCTATCAGATAATCCGAAAGTTAATTGATTGGAGGTCGGTTAAACGGACTGCTACTGTAATAGCAATCCAACGTATTGAATTAAGTTTATAAAATACGTTTAGTATAAAGAAAAATATTGGAATTAAGCGTTACTTTTATTTGATCACAGATAGCCACTGAATTCAAGCGTGTCCCCGTGGAAATGATTGTTTCCATTAAGATGGATACTTTCCCATGTTTGGTGTACACAGAATTTGTAATAGCGATAGGTTGCTAAACAACAAGAAATAACAACACTGCAATTTGTTTCCCATTGGCGTCCATAAAGGGAGAATTTTTCCGGATAGTCGTTGTTTTATTTGTGTACTTTTCACCGCTTGTAACATTACTGTCGCTTGAAATTTTCTATGAGGATGATTAATAGGTTGACAAAATTAATTTTGAAAATGTGCCCCTGTTTATTTTGCGTCCGTTTGGGGAAAAATAACTTTATAATCTCAAAAGGATCTAAACAATCGTTTTTAAAAGACTCCATTCATGCCACTGTAGCACATTTGGAAAAAAATGCTGACGATACCCCTAGAGATAGCATGAGCTGTTTTTATCACACTAGGTCAGTATAATTGCAATACAATACACATGATTGCATTTTTGAATTACTAAAATCGAATTTTAATACAAAATTTATTGTGTATTCATTCGGTGTTACTGCATAATTACATTTCAATCTTGAATAGGGGTGCGCTGCAGTGATAAATAAACTGCGATATTATTTGTACTAAATTTAGAGTTGTTGCTGCTTTTTTTCTGTAAAACGAACTGTTTATGCCACTTTCTCACCAAACGTTCAATGATTAAGAAACGATCTTGATCCGCCGTATTTACGATATTTTAGGTGACCCCATTCAGCTTGCTGATATAAAGCGATGGCGGCGGCCACCTGACCTTTGTCGTGGAACATACTGTACATAAAATATACTGATGTTTATCATACATTGAGTAAATTCATGACTATTATTTGACTTACAATTTTTAAAAAAGAAAAATGTAAAAGAATGGTTTGTAGTAAAATAAAAATTGTCTCATGAAACTGGTATTCAACCGCTTAAAGACAGGTGTGCTAATATTTGCGTAGAATTATGCCTTCGGACAATGTTTCTGTAAACTAGTTATGATCAAAAACTAGTCTACGATTTTCTATGTCATAAAATTGCTCAAAATAATAAAAAAAAAATGTACAGATCGTTAACAAGCGCTTGAAGTAATGAGGTTGTAGCACTATTTATAATAAATGAACGGCTTTACGATTTGGTTTTATACCACCAAAGGATTGTCCATATTTTTAATAGACTGATTGTGAGAAATTTGTTGGGATAATTTTTTTATCTATCGTATAGTTAAATAAAATGACGTACCAAAAAAGGTGTTTCTTTTTTGCATCGGTTATTGTCGAATAACTCGCAATTTTGAGACATAATAGGATTATTGAATAAAATTGAAAGTTGACTACACGAATGAACATTTTTAGCAGTTTAAAAATTTACGGTTCCTTAATTATCATAAATTTTTGTACATAATCTTCAATCAGTTTTAAAGTACCTACAGTGTTGTATTGGATAACAAAACTGTAATGTCTAGGTGTAAGAAAGGTCAAATGTTTACAATTCTGTAATAAAATGGCCTTGTTTTAATTGACCATCAACAAAATTCGCCATAATTTTTTTTTGCTGAAGTTGAATTTTTCCACCGCTTTGATAAAATTCCATCAACGTTTCTAACATTTAATAAAAATATGGCGTGTTATCAAATAATCTACTTACCGCCCCATTACCATTGACATTTATTCTGATTTACATCTTTTAAACGTGGCTGATGATTTTCTTAAATTGCGGTCACATCCTACACTACAAAAAACCACACACAGTCAAGTTCACATGTAACACACCAACTTCTTCCGTTTTAAACTGCAACTACGCTAAAACTGTCCCGTAAGAATTTTGTAAGATGACCAAAATTTTCAGGGGTGTTGTTCGTTTACATCCCCTACTTTCTGACAATTGTCCACGCAACCCTAGCCCCCTAATATTTGGTTTTCGTACATTCCTAAATTGCCCATTTGGAGGTCGGTATACAATCGACCACAATTCGATGGTCAGTTCCGCCAATATTGGTGTTACAAGGTCAATGTGTATTTTTTTCTGAAAATATATCTCTTGTAAGGGTAAAAAAATGATTTTAGGGAGAAAAAAAATTATCAAAGGGAACAGTAGGCAATAAACCGAAACGAATAGGGTTAAAATGAAGGTTAGTCTATCTATACATTCTAGGAAGTCTAAGCCTTTGTCAAATCGAGTTGTTTTTTTTGCTTCTCAAGGATGCTGAATAGTTATATTTGGGTTATAGTTTTTTTTTTCAGCCGGCAATTGGAAAACCATAAAATATGTCAGAGATGGGGTGATTGATTTATAAGTGACAACCCCTGCAATACACGTTGCATTCTCAATAAAAATTTGCTTTATAATTCGAGGTTATAGAACAGGTAAAAAAAAGTTAAAAAAGCAATCGTAAACAAAACAGTTCTTTGATGTAAACTTTTATAAATAGCGATTCGGCCTTCTAATTTCAGTCATGATCTTCCAATGTTTGTTGTGGGGTATTAGTTAATTGTTTTATGGGTGATGGTGAGTGGAACATCTTCAAAAACATTGGAAGAGGGCCAGTTAAGTACATACAACAATTTTGCAATGAAATAACAAAAAACAGAAATGTCTGACTATCAACATATTAATAGCATACTAAAATCTTGTATTTATGAGGACGTATGTTTAAAAACGCCTATTTCATTAATACGACATTTTTGGCCACCGTATATTTCCTGTATAACCATGGCGCACCAAAACACATTTAATTCTTTCAACAGCACCCCTCATCCATTTTAATTAATCGGAAAAAACAACCAAACCCTACCATAGTACACGCATACACACATTCACACATACTACGTAGTTGTATAGAATTCGTTTTATCGGACTCTGGTCTGTTAGCATTTTCAGATCCTCATCTCTTCATTCTATCTTCTTCCAACATTGTCTTTTATACATATTGTCTGTTTCTACCCCATATTAACCGTGGAACATTCCAGGTATCTAAAGACAAACATAACATTCATTGTACGAAACGATCAAAAGTTTAATTAACCCAAGAGAAAACGAAGAGGGGACGACGGCGCCCCCATGTTTCTGGATTGCTTCTACTGTTTGGTGGAAAGAGATAAGAGAGGAACGGTATGAAATGTGGCGCAAGTCGGAGGGGAGACGTTAGTTAAATTTATCACTGCAATTTGATGGCGTTGCCCGGCAAAATAAGGAGCCAACTGGGATATACGAACACTGGTGGAATAAGCCATTCCAGAGATGTATCGTCTGAGAAATGGTAAACAGTATAGAATTACAGAAAATGGGTTAGGTGGTAGTTGGCCAAATTTACCCCTTTCCATTTATTACCCACAATAAAATTACTATAAATACACATTTGAGCTGAAATCTATATTTATCGATAAACGAATCTACAACCCCTGTGTAACAATTTGAAGAACATCGACATTTCAACAGTTTCAATCAATACTGAAAGATAAATTGTGGGATTGCAGTATTTTTAAAATAGTTATTCCATGTTAACAATAACAACGACAAAAAAAATATATAAATAAACTTCAAACTTACATAGTTTTTAGGTTTTATCTTGAAGTTGAAAATATTTCAAAAGATATGTCTACATGATACAAACAGTCAGGACAATGTTATCACGCTTTTGCAACTAAAGCTCACTTTCTTACTAATATAGCTTTGTCTGTGGTTTGTGGGGGTGCCTTAATGTTTTAACAGCACGAAAGACAAAAACCATCTCAAATCTCTCCCCTTTATGGTACCATTCTCGTTTTATTTTATATTTATTTCATTTAACTATAATTGTTGTGTAAATACCTAGGAACATTTTTTTTTAACTCTCTTCAATTATTCATGGTATAGAATGGTTTTGTAAAGCAAACACAAAAGCTTCGATAACTAAAAATTACAATTTAGAGTAAGTGATAGGTGCTTTAATAGCGATATTTTCGCTTATATAACAGATGAATTACCATAAACACGAATCTACACAAAATCGATGTAATTTTCTTCAGTTTACATGAAAATCTGTTCAGCTTAATGTTTAATGTGTTATTTTTTTTCTCTTAGTAAATTGTAAATTGATACTTTCCATACCTGTAATCAGACTACACCTATAATGTATAGTTTAGTTGTTTTGGAATTGTGTGATGTTAAATTACAATAATAAATAGCTTAGGAAAGTTAATAAATATTTCAGGAATTCAAAGTAATAGCATCTGTTAAATACCAGTTAACCCTCTCGACTATTGACATCACTTATCATTAAATATTAATCCATAATGTTGGCCAATATGGGTTCACATCAATTAACGTGAGCAATTTAGTTTAATTGGAAATGTATTTCAAGTTTACCTATTTGGAGGCTTACACCAATGGAATTCGTTTTGGAAGACGTTAGAGAGTTTTTGTATTTGTTAAACGATAATTTATTTTAAAGATAAATGTTTTGCTATAAACTAACTTGTGACAAGCATATAGTGCGTTTTATATTGTAAAATTGTACAAGGAAGCTGTTTGTAGGTACAATATATACCGAGGCAGATATTTTACCATATTTCAAATAAATTCAAAACTATAGAGATAAATTTTATTCTCGCATTTAATGTTACAAGTTTTCTATTTATTTCCGAGGAAGATACCATTGGTAAAAAATGGATGTGGATACTTTATACATTAGGTGTGTGTATCTATGGAAAATATGGTGCCTGGTAGTGGAATGTTCACATGAAACACGTTCGAAATTCTAAGATAAATAATATTAAACCACATATGAAACTTGTACTTAGCTACCAGGTAATATATGTATGTCAACCATGTAAATTATTCTAAGAAATAATGTATATTACTGATCACCGGCTATCATTTATTTCATTGCACGCAATCTTTAAATTGCTCATGTACAAGTCGAACGAGCAAAAGACTAAACAATTTATTTATCGCGTATGGAAGCGTAAAAAGCACACACTATATTTATAAAAAAGAGCTTTTGTATATAAGTGAGTGGGTATATGTGTGTGTGTGTGTTAGTGTAATCGATCAGTTTCTATACTAAAGAATAAAAAAATATCAGTTCAGTTTCAGTCGTTTTTTTCTTGGCAGGAGCCAGAAAGACTGGTTTATTTCCTTCGATTGCAGCTTGGGGCTCGGCTGGTTGGCCAAGTTCACCGGCCCCTAGTAAATATTTCAGACATCTCGCGCTGTTCCATTCGAACTTCGTTAAAAGTGTTTCACTGCTTCATAACTATTGACAGACACCATATATATAATCGAGAATAAAGGATTAACAGTTTGATTCAAAGCCCAATTAAACATTAAATTTTATGTTGTTTTATTCTCAAAATAAATTCGAAAATTTTTAACAAACCATTTAACAATCGATTTATTATTACAAAAATAGAGCCACCATATTCATTCTAATTGCAAGCTAATCAATTCGCCAAATCGATACTAAAAAGCTTACATTTTACACCTTCGTTATTAATTCTAACAGACCGTTAATCTCTGAGATATAGTTTTTTTTATTATTAGAGTTTGGTGATGAAAAATTGGTATTTCTTTTATGTGAATACCACCGCCACTTTCTCTATTATCATGATGTTTTATATAAAAAAAACCAACCGTACTCAAAAAGCATTTCTGGGATGCGTATATAACATTTATTTCTGTGAAGTGAAGCCGGTACATTAGCAAGCAAACGCCCGGACAAGATTTATAATCGCCATTTTCCTGAAATACGAGCTATTGTTTGTATCAACCCACAGGATATTTTACAAACATCGACACCAAATTTGGCCACTCCATAAACAAAATTCAAAATGGCTTCATTTGTGTTCATCTTGCAGGAGAGTATTGTTTATTTTTACATATTTTACCAAAAATAAAACTATAAGGACGTCCGTCAATAATTGCTGACTTACAAAATGACACAATGATGGAATACAAAGAGTTAAAGTGTTATTTAACACTGAATCCTACACTGTATGGTGGTGCAAGAATTAATAAATTTGTTTTAAAGAACAAATAAAGAAAAACCAACAAAAGTAGGTGTCTCAGGAACTGCGCCGTTGTTAGCGTGTTTGATATTATACATTTTTCGTTGTGCACATGAATGTTGTTTCTTGTTGTTGTTGTTGTTGTTGTAAATACGAGATACAGTCTGTGCCTAGTACGTACCTGACAGATAGAATTATTACCATAGATAAACTTTACCGAGATGTAATGTAAAGATGCATGGTATCTAACCCCACGTTGTTTTCCATCAACTTCAACGTTGTCGTCTTTCTTGAATAAATCAGGAAAAAACAACAACAACAAACACGAAAAATATATTAAAAAGTATGTTTAACGCAATAAAAAGTGTTTTAATTGTTTAAAATAATGCGAAATTTTTGACTTTTCCCTATCTCTAGTGGTGCAGTTTTTTTTTGGGATTGTTTTGTAGTTTGCATATTATGCATTCACATAAATATCAAAATGAGAAAACCACAACAAAATTGCACTAAACAATTTATGACCGTGTGGTGGTTTTAATACAATAAATGTAAAACACATTTTGTTAATAAATAACTAGTCTACTAGTAATTAAAGCAAAGTCAAAAAAATTATTGTTAAATTAAATACGAAATTTATTAGAAATTTCTTTATTTATGTTTTGCAAATCTGCCAAAATATCCACAAAGTTTTACCAATATTTATTTATAAAAATCGGAATTATCTACAAATGCACAAAACCTCAAGGAGAGGTAAGCAACCACCACAATAAATCACCTGAAAAAGACGGAATCCCACCAATTCCGATTAATATATTTGTACAGAGTCAAGTTCAGACCAACCGGATTTAAGCGAAATGGTTTAGTTTTGTTGTAAATTTTCATAAAATCGTTGAGAAAGTTTAAACACGATTCCAACTATCTCCTATTCTTCATTAAAGCTCTGCGTGAATGGATAACTAATGATGATAACTTTACAGTTGTTGTTGTTGGTTTTTTTTGGGTGGTGTTTGTTTTTTGTTTCATTGAAATATGGGGGTGTTTATAAGTGGGTTTTATCGTGGATATTATTTTTGTTTTTCTAAAGGGATAGATAAACTAAAAATAGAAAATTGCGTTTTATATTTATGTTTTTATACGTAAATTCTGCTACTAATCATGTGTTTAAGCTATACGAGAACTGGGTTCAATGTTACTAGTAAATATCCATTATAAAATCGTAAATATTACATTTTTGACATTTTGAAGAAATCTGATTCTAAATTATCGTTGTTGTGTGGTATATTAGCAATTAATAATGTTGAAATAAATTATGTGCGTTAAAGTTGGCAATTCTAATAGGATAATCGTGTGTGGTAGTGGTGGATTTACAATACTGGCAAGATTTTTGCATTGTATTTGTTAGATCTAAACCGCCCCTAGTGTAATCACTGTTTTTTTGATCAGATAAATTTAATAATAGCTCAATAATTACGATATTGATTGATGATTAATGTCTTAATTATTTTAAGATGAAATAAACAAAAAATAAACACCATTGTAATAAATAATAACAGGGACAGATAATGTACTCTAATGAGTATACGATAAATAAAAAAATTTAAATAGAGACATTAAAACAAAGACTCGCAATAAGCATAATGAAAAGGCAGACAAGAATAGTCGCCTCCATCGTGCAATCGTGCTGCCCAACCTCCTGACCACCTGAGTGTAGATAGTTGAGGTGGTTCTGTATGTGTGTGTGTGTATATCTTTTCAAAAGATATTGCTTGCCGAGAGGCGAGCATGATTTAAAATGGACTTTATTTACGGGTCTTCTTTACATAAAACATAGACACAAGTTGTTGGTTTGAGTGCAGCGGCCTCGGATTTCTTTAAGCAGTGGCGTGCTTTAACAACATAGCCGTTGTTGTTGTTGTTGTTGTTTTTACTGTAGTAGTAATATGGCTGCACTGCGACAAACACGCAACTTTATATGAAAACTGAAAACAACATTAAACAAATTGCTTCATGAGAAGAGTAGCAGGTGGTTCGACTGACAATTTATTTAAAATGTTTTATAATAAATTTCTGTTTAGCATGTAAAAGTGTGAAATGATTTATTATAAATGATAGTACAGTACAAGTCACACTGTGCGACCAACCAGAAGATCCCCGATATTACGACAAGAAATAAAATATTAAAGCTTATTTGATTTATATCAATGCGTGTAGTATATAGACGACGAATGATAGTATTCACAGTTGTTGTTTTTTTTTTTGTTGTTGAGCTTGTAGAAGAAAAATAATCAAAATATAGCCGCAGTGGAGTAGCACAATGCTTCTTCAGTATCTCTATACACGGACGATGTGTTTTGAATTGCTGTGATAAAATGTCGCAAATGTCCATAATGCCGATCATTGCAGGTGGAAACGGCCTGGAAGATAATACAAAAGAGAAATATGAACGTTGTTGAATAAAAAGGACGGCGATGTGTTGGATCAACTCGAAATTCAAATTTATCACACATGTGTGTTTTGTTCCGAAAGAACAGATTATCAAAACAAAACAACAGTTAGTCTGTCTGTACTATCTCATTAAAAATTTTTACGTTTATCAATTATAATATTAACACGTCTAAAAATGAATTGATCCATTGATTAATTTTTATAATTACTTGTATTGGGTAGATGGTTGTGTTATTATGAAAAGGACCATTTGTTAAATTGCGATAATGAACCATCCAAATTTGATAATGCCGACAAGATATCATATTTACGGATTATAATATACTATAAAGTAGCAATGTCTATTTTCTCTCTACCCTAGTTTCAGTCTGTCCCTAAGGGTTTTATTTAATTGAGACTGATATTTATTCAACCTTAAGGCTATATTCAATTTTCGTTAACGTTCCGACTGTTATCTAAAATAACTAATAAAATGTTAAAAGCTTTACCGTCCAAAAATCTCTAAAATATAAAACCGAAAAAAAACACAGTTTTTAGACATTCTCCTAACATACAAAGAAATGTTTTGCTGTGGCTGGTGTGGCACGTGAAGAGCATCAAAATTAAAAATAAATTATAGTCACACATGAAGGACACTAATCTTTATTAAGCGGATATTTGGGTTCCAGATAGGATTTTGTTTGAAAAATTCTCTGTACAATCATTGGTTGTTTTTAATTCTTTCTTCGGACTGATTAATAAGAGCAAAACAACTTTTGGGTTCAACGTTATTTACATTGAACTGAAAGTCTATTAAAGGCAATCGTAAATCAACTTGGCAGTACTTTTGATATGTATACGACCTAGTGAATTAAATCTGTATTAAAATAAATTGCAATGGTGTATATCTCGATTTTAACAATGCATTTATCTGTATGTGTTTGTGTGTGTATATGTAGATATTAAATATAATATAATGTATATGTGTATGTGTGTATGACAAAGATGAGATCTGTTTATATATATGTGTATGTGTAGTATCTGTACAATCTTTTCACGCATAATCTCACATATCTACATAAATATATGACTATAGACATGAAGGAGACTACGGGTCCAATTTTCATGCTCATGTGGGCAAATAAATTGCAACATGTCTGATGGTGAAAATCAGACACGCACTTCATGTATCATGTCAGTCTGTGGTTTTTATTGGATAAAAAAAAAACAAAACAAAAATAAGAAGATACAAACAACACACAAAACGGTCACGTCTCTCGTTTTAATTTTTTCCAAATTGCCATTTAACTCTATCATTCATGTTGTTGTTGTTCATCTTATTATTAAACACATTATTTGAATGGTATTTAATTTTGATTTTTTCCAATTATTTTAACTAAAATGCAATTTTATACGATTATCCATTTTGATAATTACCCTTATCATTGTAAATGCATAAACGTTTTGAGTAGCGCGGATGTTGCTAAATATAGTACTTATTGTACTGTTTTGTACATACGTATAGGTAAAGTTGTATTATAAAGGTGTAGACACTAACAATAAGAAACAACAAAAATTATGAAAGCTTTCTAAATTACTATTTAAATATAGTGAATTAAGTTTAAGCCCGTCAACTTGACTTTATGCTTATACCAACAATATTGTCATAAAGTCTATCATTGTTATGCAGCTGTGTGGTCCAGGAGTTCTGTAATACGTAAATTTCATTTTCAGCCTATAGTTTTTCTTGTAGACAGTTTCAGCAACATTAAGGTATTCGGAAGATAAGGAATTAAAAGATCTAACATTTGAGTTTTTGAATGAATATAAACATTTACCAAGAATCTAGGGCATCGATTTAGTTGAAAATTTCCCTTATTTCAGTCCGGCTTCAGTAGATTATTTGGCTAATAATATCATTTGTTGTTAGTGCCAAAATGATCATTATAAGTGGCGATCACTGAATTTTTGTACCACTGTACACTAGTTAATGCCATAGTGCAATAAACTTAATTGCCAGTTATTTCTTTAATTTAACAAGACACCTTATTATTTATGGTTTCAAAGGATCATCTTCCATGTAGGTATTTAGTTTAAACGTTCGATTCTTATTTGTGATACATTAGACAAGACCCCACAATTCTTTTGATGTTTGTAAAAAAATTACTCAAGACGTAAACTTGCTCTTATTTTTCATCAAAAATAACCGACTCGAACTGTACATACACAGAACTTCTTGGTATTGTGTTGAGGATCATTTTTGTATGCGTCTTTTTATAAAAACACCCCAGCATTGTTGTAGAAGAGACACGTATGCCTTTTGATAATGGGCTACAATTTGACAGCCGATGGACATGAAAATACAGGACAGAGTTGAAAATGTAGCTAATGCTCTTTGGCGACTAGTGGACATCTTGTGGGAATGTTTAAAGGCTAACTTGATGGAGGTGCAATTGTTATTTCTATTATCTAATCTATTGTGTGTTAACACCTTTGTTGTTATTTTACCCAATGAGCATTCACTAATTTTCACTGGTTTGAAGAATTCTCAGTTCTTATTGGTTAAAAACATGTCAACTTCTGACTCGCTTAAAGTCAAGTCGATTCAACCAAATTTGATCCACTATAAAGTGCCCCTAACACGGTACAATGTATTTATAAACAAATGCGTCAATTTATTTACTTTATTCTTGTTGATAGTCAGTGTTTAGTTGTAAATAAATTAAATTTCCAGATTTTTGCTTTCAAATTATGTTTATTATCCAGATAAACAGGTAATTTTGTATGAAAGGGTTAAAATGTGCTTGAGAAATTGTCGAAATGTCAAAGGATTAATTACGTGAATTATAGAACAGGTGTTTAAAATTACACCTTCTAATAAATTAGTTTAGATAGATGAATTTGTTGTTAGAAGTATGCCATGCTATTAATCACAAATTGAGAAGATTGAGTAAAATTGTTTGTCGTGTATTAGATAGTATTTAATTGGATAATTTATGTTGTTCAACACATTTTATTTGGAAAATTTTCAAAAGGTAAGCTTATGGGGGAGAGACAATCAATTTCTTTGTTATCTGGTAGAGTTGGTCTGCATCTGCTTCGGACAAGATATAAATTAATTTATTCCACACAGTTGCACTTCAATCAGTTCGGCTAGAAAACAATAAAGATGTCTTCACCACTTGCTGACAATTAAATACGATTCCATTTCCTGAGTTGATCCATAAAAATCGTCATAAATTCTTTGTATAGTCACACGTAAAATTATAGGTGGAATGAGAGGAAAAATAGTGGAAAAAAAAAATGTTGGACCAACAACAAAATTAAAATTTCGAACCCGTATTTTCAAATATCACGTGTCAACAAGTACATATAACAAATTTAATAAAAACAACAATCAGAATTCAGTTAACATTAATGTTCAACAAATATTTTTGAATTATTGGACAATTATACAATTAATCTTTCTACACCATTACATTCTTCATGTTTTTAATGGTATAATGGCGGCGACGGCGTTGGTTGCGACGTCACCGACGGCACCGATTCCAACATAGCATGACGCAGAATGGCCCAAGTTGGACAAAATGAAACTTCCTTCAAATAGAAACCAAATCCCTATTTTATTCAATCAAAATACATTTTTCTCCATCTATATTGCTGCTAAGTAAATTTCGTAATTTATATTTGTCGAATATTACAAAAATGAATTAGTGATGGCCATAATTTCCATTCAGTGATGATATAAGAGGGATGATTCTGTATGTATGAATAAACACAACACCGCCCCCATACCATTTATGGGAAAAAATCACCCTTCCTGTAACGGAACCGGCACAAACATATAAATATCTTCCAGTGGAATGACCTCTTTGACATCCGGTTGTCTTCCATTGGTTATATAGAAATGCCTCTTTTTCCGCTTCCGTCGGGTTGTTTGTTTTTGGATGAGGTAAAGAGAAAGATAGAATGGGGTTGATGCGAAAGCTTTAGGGTAGTAGAATCTTGGGACCCTTCACTATTGTTTGTAGATGAATGATAACGAGAGGCTACGACTGTATTGTCACTGAGCGACCATACCAAACTACTGTATCTATATGAAAAGTCCATTGTTGTAATAGCACAGTAAATCTGTAATATAGATTTGAATAAAGCCGCAGGAAATGCGAAATTGTAACTATAATGGTAAATCTAATGGAGTATACGAGTACTTGATGATGGCCTTAGGACATTTTAAAAAAAAAAAATTCCATATCAGTTGAGTTTATAATCAAATCCTCCCTTTGCTAAATAAAACACAAGCAAATATTTGTTCAAAAAGGGCAACAGAAAAAAATATGCAAACTAATAATTGCTAGATACTACAACTTCTCTTTTTCTCTCTCTTTGATTTCAGATAAACGTTACTACGTTACACTACCCTAATGAACATATAATCCGACGATCTAACAACCCTCTACTAAGGACCAGAGAGGATTTGGTCAATAGTGGACCCTGATCTATAATGATCCACTACCCGTATCGAATATCCCTCACACGTCATCACAACAATAATAATTAAAGTTGAAATATTGATATCAATTTGTTTAAATCAAGTTAATGTTGATGGAAAAGAGTGCCATAAAAATCGGTATTTAATCGAAATGGTCCTCCCATAGCAGTTCACTCTATTGGTAGTCAGGTGAAATCAAGCTAGTGAGCACGATTGAAACAGGTATCTTAGTGAGCTTTGTTTTAAAATGCTGCAGCCATCTGTTAGATTATGGTAGAAACGCAACTTGAACCAAAAAATGCATTTGGTATATAAATGAATTTTAAAAATTACACCACCATTTTGTTTTGATAATATAATTTATTTTAACAATTTCAACTATATTCTAGTCTAGATTGTTGGAATATTCTTGGATACAAATAGACGATAAGAGTTTTTTAAGCTTCTAAACTTCCGCAATAAGAGCGAAGTGAACAACAACAAATGACATAGTGAGAGCTTTAGAGTCTTGTTGAGGGGCAAATAACCATCATGTGTATTACCCCAATAACAACCTCTTTCTTAGTTACAGATGAATCCATTCAATGTGCGTGTTTATTTCGTTTTACAGAAAGAAACTTGGTATTTTCTTAAAATAAATCGACTTTTTGCTGGATAATCTTCCAGCTTTGTTCGAAAATATAAAATATTGTTAGTATAGTATAAACGAAGGCATACCAATAATTTTAGAACTGTGAGAAGAAAAAAAACAACAACAACGAGTATAACTACAGTTAGTTTTCGCGCGTTGTTCCAAACAAGCATAATTCAGTTTATGACCCTTCAGAGTGTCATATATGAGTTTTCCTTAGGGAAACACTGAATCGTTCCTATACGAACACAAGAATGTGACTTTATACCTGATGTTTATAAATATATATAGAACATTCTAATATCTATAAACTTAGATTTGGTATGTTAACGTTTAGAATGTGATTTCTTTTCAACAATTCTACAAAGATAACGGCACATTCTTAAAATTATGTAAATTGTCGCAAAGAAACAGAACAGCATATATGACTTTAGCATTTCTTTTTTGTCCTGTTTCCTTTAGACTTTCTAAAGAAATACAATAATAGACCACCACATAGATAAAGTATCGTAACGATTATTAGAAACAGCATTGTAAACAATCGAAAATCTAAACATATATATGTTTATGTTGTAATATAATGTTTATTATAGTATCTATATGTATGTGGAATATGGCTGATCCGACATTTAACAATGAAAAGCTGTTTATGTCAACAGGACCCATGTATTGTAATTATTAAAGGGACTATAGTAGATTGTACACGGGGAACATAAGCGCATTTACGTGTAGATCTAATGAGACTAATGAGAATACAGTACAATGAGCTACTGTTACCCTCAATGTTACAATAGATTTGAATTATTGTTATAACTTTAGGCGTTAATCCGCCCATATACCACTCAATAATGAAATTATAAAATTTAACAATTTCATATTGCAACAATATCAATAAACATCAACGGCTTATCTACGAAAATATATTGCTAGTTTAGACATGAAATTGTTTGGAATATGTCTGTCAATATTTATAACGAAACACCCACTTTTAGATAACGTAAATCTAAAGTGGTTTTTGTCGTGTTCGTCTAAATTTAGATTCCAAGAAATGTTAAAAATGTTGGAAGAAAAAACTGTAATTCGAAGGTGAATTTTGTATTGTCCAACTATT